>MU753307.1:47901-82350 GCA_026770625.1 Nicotiana glauca | reverse complement strand
GGCATAAAATATACATAAAATCTCTACTTTGCTTCCAATTTTATTTTCAACGTACCTACACATAAAATAAACTCAACTAAGCACAAATATAGTATAGTTTAGCATCAAAACACTTAAAATGTAAGGTAAATAATATACTAAAATATGGAATTATAGCCGAACATCACTGCTCTCTTTTTTCTTTGCTTTATATTACTGAAATTAGGGATTGAGAGATAGAGAGAGACATAGAGATAATCACAATTCTTTGGAACAACACCCAATTCAAACAAATAATGTTTTTCGAAAACCAAAATTCGAATTAAAGGGAAAGAAACAAAATAAAACGCTAATTTCTAACTTTGAATATGTAGGTGACCAGCTAGATTGAGCAAAATATTGCAGCGAACTTACAAAACTTTGAACAATTAATAAATATTTTTGTTGACTGTTCTTCGAACCATTAATTAATGAACCATCAGTTTTGTTTAAATTGCTTCAAAGCTTCAAAGCTTTTTAATGGTTATCAATGGTGGAATTGCTGCTCTCTTGTGCAAGATACGTGGGGGGAGGGGGAGGGGGAGGGGAGGAGGTGTGAAGAGAGAAACATGGGAGGAGTTGATGTGACGATCCGACCCATCGCCTCATGAGTTACCGCTCCGATTTCTCCATTTTCAGCTTCTTTATGCTTCATTATCCATATCTTGTGTAATCGAGTTGATTTGAAGTGGTTTTAATAGGAAATAAGACACTTAGTCTCTTTTAAGAAGCCTTAAATTGGAAAAGTCAATCGGACATTGACTTATGAGTTAGAGGGCTCGGATTTGAATTTCGATGGTTCGGTTAGCTCCAGGAGATGATTTGT
This sequence comes from Nicotiana glauca, assembly GCA_026770625.1. Lineage (NCBI taxonomy): Eukaryota > Viridiplantae > Streptophyta > Magnoliopsida > Solanales > Solanaceae > Nicotiana > Nicotiana glauca. The sequence continues at coordinate 81,506 of MU753307.1, read as the reverse complement.
GACTTAGGAGTGTGATCGAAAGTGGTTTTTGAGGTCTGGTATAAAATTAGGCTTGAATTAGTGAAGTTAGTATTTTGGCGAATTCCGGTTGATAGGCGAGATTTTGATATAGGGGTCGGAATGGAATTTCGAGAGTTGCAATAACTCCGTTATGTCATTTGGAATGTGTGTGCAAAGTTTCAGATCATTCGGACGAGGTTTGGTAGAATTTTTGATCGAAAATGTGTTTTTAGAGTTTTTGAAAAATTTAGGTTGAATCCGATGAAAAATTTGTGTTTTGATGTTGTTTTGAGCGCTCCGAAGATTGAAACAAGTTTGAATGATGTTTTAGGATTGGCTGGCATGTTTGGTTGAGGTTCTGGGGGGCCTCGGGTGAGTTTCGGGGTGGTTTCGGACCATTTTTAGGCCATTTTTAACTGTTGATTTTTTGCTACAGCAGTGTTCTATGTGATCGCGGGGAATAGGTCGCAATCGCGGTGAGTAAAATGTGAGAAACGTGCCAATGAATCGCGATCGCGGAAAGCCTTTCGCGATCGCGAAGAAGAAATATTCTGTTGCGTTGATCCCACTTCGGAAGCTTATATCTCACAATCTATAAGGAATTTGGAGATAATACAAAAATAAAAATTATAGCCCTTTGTGTCTAGTTTTCAGAAATATAAATTAATTGGACTATGAAGTTGTGCACAAAAATTGATGGTAGTTACACTATAGGCTGCGCGGAAAGGTCTCTAATACACAGGGATGACTGTAAAAGCTTATATCTTGCAATGTATATGGTGTCAGGAAATGAGCAACATATAAAATTATAGCCGTATGTGTCTAGTTTTCAGAACATCAAACCATTTGTAATTTGAAGTTGTGTGCAGAAAGTTATGACCATTATACTGGAGGCTGTCCGGAAAAGCTGGGAACTATTCATCGCAATCGCGAAGCATTGACCGCGATCGCGAAGAGTAAATTTTGGGCTGGAAAAATTGTTCTCCGCGATCGCGAAGCATTTTTCGCAACCACGAAGAGTAAATACCTGGGCAGAATGTTTTAAAACACGTCAGTCGCGATTTTGGGGCTCATTTACTCCATTGTTGATATTTTTGAGAGCTTTTTGAAGAAAATTGAAGAGGGATTCAAGGAGAATCGATTGGAGGTAAGATTTTTGAACTTAAAACATTATTATATTGTGAAATTTGTCTATAAATTCATGGAAATTAAGTCTAAAATTGATGAACTAGGGCTTGAGTTTTTGATATTTTAAATTGGGATTTGATGGGTCATTTGAGCTCGGATTTGAGAGTTCTTAGTATGTATGAACTCGTGAGAAGATGAGGAATCCATTAATGTTAAATTTTTTGATTTTTGAGAAGTGGGCCCAGGGGCTCGGGTTTTGCTAATTTCTAGATTCTTGATATTTTTTGATTGTTTTCGATTGGATATTGTTCCCTTAGCATATTGTGATGTATTCGCTCTGATTTTGGTTAGATTCGACGCGCGTGGAGGCCGATTTGAGGGGCAAAGTCGTCGCGAGCTAGAGATTTCACCGGTTCGAGGTGAGTAATGATTTTAAATGATATCCTGAGGGTTTGAAACCCGGATTGCACATTGTAGTGCTATATTGAGGTGACTTACACACCGGATAGTAGGCGTGGGGTAGAGCACCGCTGGGGACTGTGACTTGGTCTGTCCCGATTGATAAATTTACTACGTATTTGACTGGAATTTATTTGTTATCATTGTTGTTTGGGCTGATTGCCACATTTGGGCTTCATGCCAATTATTTAAATCCTTCGGGGATTATTTTCACTGTTTACTCACTGTTTTGACTTATTACTTGAACTCAGTCATATTGTTTCTTCACTATTTTATAACTTAGCCACTTTTACTCAGATTTGAGTCTTAAATGATAATCTGGGCTGAGGACTACAATTTTACTAATGCCCGAGGGGCTTGTGATGATATTCTGACTGAGTGTGGCCGAGGGCCAGATGTGAGGATACACTGAGTGATGTGAGGCCGAGGGCCTGAATGTGAAGATTATATATGGATCGGGTTGCACGCCGCAACAATATATTATATGGATCGGGCTGCACGTCGCAGTAGTATATATATATTGGATCGGACTGCACGCCGCAGTGATATGGCGCTTGGGCTGTAGGAGCCCCTCCGGAGTCTGCACCCCCACAGTGAGCGCGGGTACCCATATGGATTGGGTTGCACACCGCAACGAGCTATGGATCGGGCTGCACGCCGCAGCGACTACTATGTGATACTGTTCTGAGAGAGAGAGAGAGCCCGAGGGGCCGAGAGTGTTATTGAGAGTGAGCCCGAGGGGCTGGTTCAGTTTGAGATATTGCCCGAGGGGCGAACTTTTATGTGCTCATCTTGTGTACTTATTTGCCTCTTTACCTGTTATACTGTCGTATTTGTGCCCGAGGGGCGTATTTTCCGTGCTTATCAGCACTAGCTGTTTGAAATCATTTTCATAATTATTGAAAAGATCATTTTCAAAAGGGATTTGAACTGAGCCAAGGTATTTCTAAAGATTTCACAGATTTTACTATTTTCTCAGAAAATTGTACCCGGCTTCTACATGGCATGTTGGTTTCTTTACGTGATTTCTTGCTGCTCAGTTATTATTTACCTTTATTACTCACAGAGTTGGAGTACTCACTTTACTCCATGCACCTCGCGTGCAGTTGTAGGTATTTGTTCACCCGGTAGCGGGTGTTGGCTGCGTGGAGGCAGAGTTGTAGAGGTTTTAGCGAGGTGACTGCCAGCGTTCGCAATACCACTGTCTTTCTATGTTATTCATTATTCTTGTTAAGTGTATTTCTAGACTGTAAAGTGAAGATTTCATTCTTATAGATGCTCGTGACTTGTGACGCCCCGATTAGGGATGTGTTGGGTTGTAAATCTGTTAATTAATATCATTAAGTAGTATCTTGTCGTTCATTTGTGTTTAACTATTTTGAAAGAGTCGAGTTGGGTTAGTTGGCTGGCCTTGTCTTCACAAGAGGCGCCATCACGACCGGTGCGGGGTTTGGGTCGTGACAGTTGAAGATATATTAGAGTGATTTTAGGACACTAATTACTATCATTAATTCCCTTAAAATATACATAAACGATAATTGAGTATATAAAATATAATTATAGTAAAACTTAAATAGGGAAGGCAATATAGTTTCATATAGTGTATGGGAATATAAAAATTCCTAGTGTTAATTAGGCCTACGGGCTGGCATCGGTGCAACCTTGGTCTATCATCAAGGGCTAGTGGGCTTATTCGGATTGGGCCTATTAGTGTCGGTTCTATATGTGTTTAAAAAACTTTAGGGGTCGTTTGGTTCTCGGACGGAGTTATTCCGGAATTATAGTTCCGGAATTATTATTTTAGGATTAGTAATGCTTGAATTATTTAGTACTAGTGCCTTTTCTGGTTCATTAGATTAAAAATGGATACACGATGCATAATCCAAAGTTGTGTTTGATTTCAAACTAAATAAACTTAAATAAATGTTTTAAATAAGTTTTTTGTTTTATTTTTAACCTTGTTTATTTTAGTGACTTAAATATAGGTGAATTTTTTTTTATAATAAAGATAAACATATTGCGTACACCAAAACAAGGAATTCTTTTAGCCGCAAAATGCAAAGTGCAGCAACAGTTTCATAAGAAAATTATTCAAATAATGATAAACTCAAATATAAATAGCTCGATAGATAAATTCAATAAACTGCCACTTGTAAAATTTTGCATACAGTTATAAAATAAAGATTATAAAGTAAATACAAGTATAGAGAAACTGATATATTATTCGAATTCAAACTGATGTACATAATGAACTGAAATCTCTTCTATTTGTAGAAGAAAGGAAGCTGCTGTGTAAGCTGCTACTGCAAGTTGCTGTGTAAGCTGCTACAATACCAAATATAGATAATCTTCTATTGAGAGTAATATTTATCCATAACAGAGTACTGAAAGGATAAACTCATTGTATCGGGTATATATAATTTTTTACTGGGGGTAATGTTTATCCATAACGGAGTACTGAAAGGAGAAGCTCATTGTGCCCAGTATGGATAATCTTCTACCGGGGGTAATGTTTATCCATAACGGAATATCAAAAGGATAAGCTTAATATACCCGGTATGGATAACCTTCTACCGGGGGTAATATTTATCCATAACCGGGTACCGAAGTGATAAGCTTCTTCAGGAGGCTTATTTTCAATAGAGTACTAAATAGATAAACATATTTACGGCGGAGTCCCATATGGATAAGCTTCTTCAGGAAGCTTATTTACAATGGAGTACTAAATGAAGATCCATAATATAATATATATATTTATAACACTCCCCCTTGTATGTTCATTAAAAGATAATGTGCCTCATTAAAATCTTACTATGAAAAATCACGTTGAAAAAAATTCTAGTAAAGGAAAAAGAGTACACATATTTTGTAATACGCATTGCTAGGTGCCTCATTAAAAACCTGTAAGGAAAATCCCGTGGGAAAAAACCTTAGAAAGGAAAAAAAGTGTGCATCGCGTATTTTGCTCCCCCTGATGAAAACCTTGTTTCAAATATTCGAGTCTCCGCATTCCAATCTTGTATACCATCTTCTCAAAAGTTGAATTTGTAAAGAATATTATCCACCACTATCTCAAATCGATTTAAATTAATCTCATCAAACCAAGATGTTGCTACAAGTCATATCATTGAGTTCCTTGCAACCTGCCTGCATCAACTGCTTGTAGAAAACTTCAATGGAGTACTAAATGGATAATCTTCTTCAGGAAGATTATCTCCAAGGGAGAATCTACAATAATATTTTCAAAGCACTCTCCCTTGGATGTTCATTATTAGGTGTCTCGTTAAAACATTACTAGAAAAAATCCTATGGAAAAAAATCCTAGTCAAGGAAAAAGAGTACACTAATAATATACATTGCAAGCTGCCTCATTAAAATCTTACCAAAAAAAATCCAGTGGGAAAAAAAAAGCATAAGGGAAAAAGAGTACAGTGCAGAGACTTGGGTATATCTGGACCAAGGAGTTCATCATCCTCTTCTGGAGATAAGAATGGATCATTAATCCGTGTAAGAGAAGAACTATATCTTGCTAGTAATTTAACAGAAAATGCTATGTCAGGCCTTGTAGCATTAGCAAGATATATTAGTGCACCAATTTTACTAAGATAGGGTACTTCGGGACCAAGGAGTTCCTCATCCTCTTCTGGAGTCGGAACAAATTCTTATCCACTTCAAGTGATCGAACAATCATTGGTGTACTCAATGGGTGTGCTTTTTCCATGTAAAAGTGTTTTAAGACCCTTTATGTATAGGCAGATTGATGTATAAAGATCGTATCCGCTAAATGTTCAATTTGCAGACCAAGACAAAACTTTGTCTTTTCAAGATCTTTCACCTCAAATTCTTTCTTAAGATATTCAATTGCCTTCTGGAGCTCTTCTGGAGTTCCAACAAGATTTATGTCATCAATATAAACAACAAGTATATCAAATTCTGAATACATGAACACATATATGTAACTTTCCTTCAGCAATTATTCACTGAGGCGATAATACCACATATGCCCAGATTGCTTTAAACGGTACAAAGTTCTTTATAATATGATCGAGTATATTTTCTGAGACTTTGAATTATATGCTTCAAGTATTTTAAATCCTTCAGGGATCTTCATATAGACTTAATCAAATGAGTTATATAGGTCATGCCTTGCATTTAAATGGCATGGCATCTCCAGGTGCCTAGACTACAAGTCTGATCCTCACAATTATTTACAATATTGTGCGCTATATTATATAAAATATATCGTCGACGATCATTTTGTATCGGTTCCTAAGTGACATAACTTGTTGAGAACTCATCACTTTCTTTATTTTCAGGTACTTGGACTTCTTCTGGAGTTTCATGAAATGTTATGTTGTGGGATCTTCTAGAGCTTATTTCCTTCTCATTATGATTATTTTGATCATTAGCTCCTATCATTTTTCAAGGATTGTTACCTTTGGAACTGATTGGTCTACCACACACCATGTGTACAGTAAACTCTATCCTTCAGGAACTTTAATTCTAATAGGAGCATTTGTAGCTGAAATATGATACTTAATTTTGGATCAACAAATGCTTATGACATTTTACTTGAATTATCTTCTAAGTGAGGATCATATTAATGATAATTCCATTCATTTAGCATATTTTCAGCTGTTTATTCCATCCCCCAAATGTTAGAAAAACTAAAATATATCCACAATGTTCTTTGAAAAATATATCTTTGTGCATTATGGTAGAGAAATTAATCACATACCACACATCAAAAGATAGTAAAAATATTTGGTTTCTGATCCTAAACCAATTGTAAGGGGAGGACTTATCATATATTGTTGGTCTGATGCATACAAGTGTTGCTATATGCAATTTAAAAAATCTTAGACCAACACATAAAGATTTGATCTCATAAGCAATGATTTAGCCATTAATAGGAGGTATTCACTGCTAAACCAGCTTAGATATAAACTAGCATTATCAAGATGAACTGTCTTGATTTCAAAATCTAAAAGTTATGCTCTTAGTTGAGAAAAGCAATTTCAAATGCCAAACTGCAGGTTGAAAATGAACAAACATATAACCATCTTACATATGCATCTATAAGTGGTTCACACGATAGGTGAATGTGCCCATATTCACCTTTTATATATTCCAGAATTCAGGGGTCTTAGTCCCAACTTTAACCGGTATAACTAATTTATTATGAGAACAAGCAGCACAAGAGAATTCTTGAAGAATCTCTGGTTCTTTAGTATATGCTTATCAGAATTCTCAAATAGCTCATTTGAAAATGGCAAATGAAAACTTTAATTTTATTATGGCATGTGCTATCTCTTAGTAAACTATCGCATAAACTTTTATATTAATAAACTTCTGATTTACTATGATACATGATGCAGTACAAATTGAATATATAAGGCGGGTAACTTCTCATATACATATTATTTTACCCCCTATGATTGTGAAAACGTAAAGATTTTCAATCTTCCAATTATTTGTAGTCTCAATATGATACAGTTGTATCAGTAAACTTTAGGTTTAATATAACATATGTTTTGACCATAATCATATAATATGAATGACATATTTGTATATAAGCTCTTCGAGAGCCTTCATTTATCATCCACAATCTAATATTTATCGGAGACTACTGGTGTCATGTGTCTTCTAGGCAAACAGTTAGCTCTTCAGGAGTTGTTGATACATTTTGTACTATCAAATATTGCTCAGACACTTCTGGTATCATGAGAGAAAATCACAATCAAATAAACAATGTAAAATAATTGTTTAAGCACAAGAAAACTCCTCTTCATAATATTTTCCTAATTCAGGAGGCAATTTCAATTGTGTTACTTCTTCAGGAGAAAATTTAAAATACGAAATATTGAGTATATATTCTCTCAATTATATTAACTCTTCTGGAGGTAAATTGTAATATATTTACATCAAGAGCGCGTTCATATTTACGAGATTTATTAATATTGTCACATTCACTTCAGGGAATGGATTAATATTATCAAAAGTTCTTATCTTTCAGGAAATCGAACATAATTATATAAACGCGCATTAATTACATCAAATTGTGATGCTTCAACCTCTTTCAAAATATTTAATACTTAAGGAGCAAATCGAGGCGTGCATTTAATATAGAGAATATTTATGAAGCTTATCTTCAATTCTAACCATAGAAAATATAATGTATCACTTCTGGTGATCATAGGCATATACCACTTCTAGTGGTTAACAAATTTTGTTACAATGAGGTATACGAAATATAATCACTTCTAATGGTTGTATATTATTTGCAAACTCTGCTGGAGTTTAAGTTGATCTAATAATATTATCCATATTCTTTAAAATGACATAATTAAAATATTTTATAGTAAACATCATTATTAAATCATAACTTTTATTTATGTACAACAATTACATAATCATACTATATATTACAAACAATAAAAATTAAAATATTTATATTTCTACAGATTCACCACCGATCACATGACTTGTTTCTTTTTCTGGGAGTGCAAAGAAATCAGCTACATCCAAATGCATGAAGTATAAATTATCTTAACAAATAAAATTTGATTCAGGATTTTTCTCTGTCTTTGGTAGGGAGGCTTGATAAAGCTCAACTAGGTAATTTTGCGTACGACAAGTACGTGACCAGTGCCCTTTTCCTCCAGATCTATAGCATGCATTTTCTGCATTTGGAGCTTGCACGCTTCATGATTTTGTTCCTTCCTTTTCCACCGCTGGTGGTGAGGAGGCTTCTTTGGTGCATTATTATTACCATGATTAAAGTTTCTTCCCCGACCACGGTCATGGCCACAACTGGGGCCACGACCTCTTCCGCGCTTAGCTTGGTGGAAGTTCATCTCATTCACTTCAGGTAGTGGACAAGAACCATTAGGTCGACTTTCATAATTTTTTATTAGTAGCTCATTATGTTGTTCGGCTACAAGAAGATGTGAGATAAGTTCACAATACTTTTTGAATCCCATCTCTCGATATTGGTGCTGCATGAGCATATTCGAGGCATGAAAAATGGTGAAAGTTTTCTCCAACATATTATGATCAGTAATATTATCACCACATAATCTAATTGAGAAATAATTCTAAACATAGCAGAATTATACTCACTGATAGATTTAAAATCTTGTAGCCTTAGATGAGTCCTCATAACGTGCCTGTGGAAGAACGACCATTTTCAGGTGGTCATATCTATCTTTCAAATTATTCCACCGTATGACTAGATCTTTAACAGTAAGATATTCCATTTTCAGGCTCTCATTAAGGTGATGGCATAGTAATATCATTATTTTGGCACGGTCTTGGTTTGATGCTTGATTTTTGTCCTTGATGGTGTCTGCCAGACTCATCGCATCGAGATGAATTTCAGTATCAAGCACCCAAGACATGTAGCTTTTGCCCGATATATCCAGGGCTACAAATTCAAGTTTAGAGAGATTTGACATTATTTAAAAAAAAAAAGTTCGTACCTATGATACTTTCAAAGTATTTGCTAGAGATGACAAAGTCTCGTACTGATAACGTGTTATAAAATAAATATTGTAAAGTAAATACAAGTATAGAGAGAAACTGATATATTATTCGAATTCAAACTGATGTATATAATGAACTGAAATCTCTTCTATTTATAGAAGAAAGGAAGCTGCTACTGCAAGCTGCTGTGTAAGCTGCTACTATATTAGATGTGGATAATCTTCTACTGAGAGTAATGTTTATCCATAATGAAGTACTTAAAGGATAAGCTCATTGTACTAGGTATAGATAATCTTCTGCTGGGATTAGTATTTATCCATAACGGAGTATTGAAAGGATAAGCTTATGTACCCGGTATAGATAATTTTCTACCGGGGGTAATGTTTATCCATAACGAAGTATCAAAAGGATAATGTTATTATAACCGGTATGGCTAACCTTCTACCGGGCGTAATGTATATCCATAATCGGGTACCGAAGTGATAAGCGTCACGACCCAAATCCCGAACCTGGTCGTGATGGCGCCTTTCGTGAAGACAAGGCCAGCCAGTCAACCCAATTCGTCCTTTAAAATAGTTATTTAACATAATTATAGTATAATTATGGTTTAATAGTACTAAATAGCGGAACGTATAGAAAGAATGCAAAAGTCCAACCCAACAGAGCCCTAACTGGGGTGTCACAAGTTATGAGCAACTAAGAAATCCTGACACAAGTCTACTAAATACGAAATCCGATACAATAGTTCGAATAACATGGAAATAGTAAGATAAAGGATTCACGGGGGCTGCGGACGCCAACAACTACCTCGAAATCTCTGAAAAACACCTCCTGGACTGGAAGGATCAGCTCTTAGGAGTGGAAATCTGCTATGCCTGAATCTGCACACACGGTGCAGGGAGTAATATGAGTACTCCGACCCAGTGAGTAATAAATATAAATAATGGCTGAAAGAAGGAAAACACATAAGGCACAAAGCATTCTATACAGAAGTAGTGAAATCACTTAAAATAGCAAATCAGTGAAATATCAGATGAAATCTCTATTAAAACCAGTAAAACAAGTAATTTGGCAGTAAATAACTAGTAGAAATCTACCCCTCGGTCTCAATATCAAAATAACAAGTAGAAATCTGCCCCTCGGGCTCAGTATCAAAATAACAAGTAAAAATCTACCCCTCGGGCTTAGTATCAGTAACACAGAATAGTATCAACCCCTCGGGCTCAATCTCAGAACAATATCATATAGTAACAGCTGCGGCATGCAGCCCGATCCATATATCGCTGCGGCGTGCAGCCCGATCCATTTAACGTCGACGACGCTCTCTAGGGGTGTCCAGACTCTGAAGGGGCTCCTACAGCCCAAGCACTATATTGCTGCTGTGTGCAGCCCAATCCAATATATATATCGCTGCGGCGTGCAGCCCGATCCATATAAGTATTGTTGCGACTGTGACGACCCGACCCGTCGTCTCATGTGTTACTGCTCCATTTGTTTCCCGTTTATTGCTTCTTAATATTTAATTATCGATATGTGGTGTATGAGAGTTGATTTGGATTGGTTTTGATAAGAAATGAGGCACTTAGTCTCTTTAAGGAAGGCTTAAGTTGGAAAAGTCAACCAGATGTTGACTTATGAGTTAGAGGGCTCGAATGTGATTTCTGGCGATTTGGTTAGCTTCTAGAGGTGATTTGTAACTTAGGAGCGTGGCCGAAAGTAATTTTGGAGGTCCGGTGTAGAATTAGGCTTGAATTGGCGAAGTTAGTATTTTGGCGAATTCCGGTTGATGGGTGAGATTTTGATCCGATAGTTGGAATAGAATTCCGAGAGTTGCAGTAGCTTCGTTGGGTGATTTTAGATATGTATGCAAATTTTCAGGTCATTCGAAAATCGTTTGGTTGGGTTTTTGATCGAATGCGCATTTCGGAAGTTTTGAAGAAACTTAGGCTTGAATCCGATGTGAATTGATGATTTTAGTGTTGTTTGATGTGTTTTGAGAATTGGAACAAGTTTGAATAATGTTTTAGGAGGTTTTGGTGCTTTTGGTTGAGGTCCCGGGGGCCTCGGGGTGATTCCGGATGGCTAACGGGAAGTTTTGAACTTGTGGAAAGGAAAAAATGTTGCTGCTTCTAGTATTTCCGCTTATGCGGAATTTGGACCGCAGAAGCGAGGACGCTTAAGCGATGGAATGACCGCAGAAGCGCTGAGGAGGCCTGCGCGCCTGGTTCCGCAGAAGCGAAATATAGCCGCAGAAGCGGAATCGCTTCTGCGATGTTATGATCGCAGAAGCAGTTGGGTTCGAGAGTTGGGCTTCCGCAGAAGCGAAACATGAATCGCAAAGGCGGGTCCATAGGAGCGGACATTAGAGTAAAAGTGTTATGAGTTTTTGAGTATGTCTTGATGTATGGCTTCGAGCCAAGTTGGGGAGGTTGCTGTTGATTAGCTGATCGCACGGTTATGTGCTATGTTGGTTCCGTTTCGAGGTATGCTGGTGGATCAGTCCTGGTTGCAGAAAATGAGCCGAGGATGGCACGAGCGAAGCAAAATTTTGATAAAGGTTATATGGTGCTTCGTAGAGGTGAGGAAATAATAGGATGTCTTGAACTATTAATGATAAAGAATACTCAGTGTATAGAGAATGAAGATGTTTGTTTGTATTGGAATAAGATCATATCCTGCGGTGTCAGAGTGCTAATAAGGCATGAGTGGTTCTGTTCGTTGAGTTAGGTAATTTACAGTTGTATAATAGTGAATGACTCTCGAGAATGGTTTTATTGTGTTCAAGATTTTGCATATAATAATCAGGTGTCTTAAGGTGGTGTATGTGGCTAAAAACTGTGTTTCCATTAGAAAAGGATCAAGACTTGTGATATTTTATGTTGATTATGGGATTCTATGTATCAGTATCTGGGAAGTAATGGTAACGAATTCAGATTCGTAGGAAGTTCTTCAAGTGAAGTATTCTAGAACGTGGTATTTCTGGGAAGCATTGAGAGAGTATTCAGTGGCTTATGGGTCTTAGACAGTGTGGCCTTATGTTCGAGTCTCGTGTGGTAAGCCTGGAATGAGGCATTGTGACACTACAGCAAGGTGGAGATATCAAGTTGATGATGAATCAGAAGGGAAATTAGATAGACGGAATACTTTGATGGTAGACCGAGCCGGAATGGTAAAGATATGATTAATTTTTGGGTGTGTTCGAGGAAATGAGTTCGTACAGGTATTTTGCAGCAAAGCTCTTGAGTTCTGACAGCTTGTTTAGCTGGGCCTAGTTAGAAGGATTCAGTCCTGACAGTTTAGCTTGTACTAATGGAATTGGCAGAGATGTTCCTGATGGGCTTTACCGTGGTTTGAAGATGAGTATATTTTCTATGGGTATGCGAAGCATGGAGTGTGTAACGATTTTTCTTCTAAATGGGATCAATGAAAGTTCTTGACTAGTTGAGTGTGTCGATGTCTGTGGCTCGGAAGGGAGATAAAAGTTCTCATGTTATCCTAGTGTGGCATGGTATATGCGATATGCTGTGGAGGATTGGGATTTGTGTGTGTAAGGTTCGGTTCAGTTCGGAATGGAAAGTCATTAAATTCTTAAGCAGCACGGGCAGCTGTTGGTGGTTTAAGAATCGATCTTCAAATGACTAAGGAAAATTGTATTTCCAATCATAGTGATTTGATGAGGGTATATGCTGAAGAAAAAGGGCAATGTGATTAAGTTAATGGCACTTCTGAAAGTATTGCGACATTTTCTTGTTGGATCGAATGCTAATATTTGAGTGTGTGGCACAGGAGAATTTTAAAAAATCTTTCGTGGAATGATTGGGTACTCAAGATGTGATATGTATTCATATAGCGCAATTTGGGATCAGGTACAGTGATTCGTGTGTTATATGGAGTCAGAGACTGGGAGTTCTCAGGTACAGACTATGTGGTAGTTGTGGATCATGTGTATCGGCACCATTTAACGGCTATTGGGATTTGGAGACCCGAGTGGATCTTTCTTTGCTTGATATATTAGATTTTGGATATGATATTGGGGTGCAGACTGATTGTCTCAGTGTTGGGTTATTCTAGACTATTATGCTGTGGGTTATGTCGGAAAATGCCACAGGTTGCGTGGCAGAGTGCATCGGATTACGTTCTAACGGAGCGGTTTGTATTCCAAGGACCAGCGGACGGCTGGAAAGGATTGTTTTCCTTGATTGGGCCTTTGTGGCGGGTATCAGTGTAGAGGTTTCTACCATTGATTCAGTTCCGGTATTGAGGAGGTTTCTACCATTTTGGATGCATTTCTTGTGGTCGGGTATGTCGTCGGGCGAGATTGTGGACTGCGGTAATTATTTGGTGCCGGGCACCGTATCGTACGGCTCTGGCGGGAGTTATAGTAGTGGAAGGAGCAGCTTGAGGCTTCTCGATATTGAGTTCGTTGTCAGGCCGAGGTGGCTATATATTTAGCTTAGAGTTAGCTTGGTTGGCACCGAGTTGTATTGGTGAGGGATAGGTTGATTCGATCGTTCTTGAACTTGTTAGTGATCTGGGGAGATCTACGAGTTGCTTTTTCTGTGCTGTGAGACGTTATGATTAGTTGGATGTGGGCACATGTGGTGCAGTTCTATTGAGTATTCATAGAGAAAGTCAAGCGGGAACAGTAATTGAGTGTTGCTCGGTAAATGGAGTATTGGTTATGATCTATCACGCTGCGTGTCGTATATTATTTGTTTCATCGTGGGTGTAAAGAATTGCTTTGGTTTCAGACATCAAAACTGTGCATGGCTATTGAGTTTAAGCATAGCAACTTGAGGTGCTTCATGTGTAACCATGTTTTGATAGGATCGCACATTGTAGTGAGGCTAAGTGGAGTTATGACCTTTCAGGGTAGACTCAGGTATTATATATTTCTATGATATGAGACGGGGTCTCCGCTTCATGTTGTAATGGTATTGATGAACTTGAGGCACAACTCTTTCGTTTGAGTCATTTTTAGCATTTGAGTATATTCAGATCGTTTCTTATTGGTGCGTGTATTATGCAAGTTGTGGCTTAGGCCTGTGTTAAGGTGTCATATCACCAGAGTGGTGTGTTGGGTTCGAGGTGATCATTGGAGTCGTTAATGAATTCGAACAAATGTGATTTCAGCTTGTTAGAAGGATAAAAAATTGAGGTCTAGTCCGGAAATCTGTTATGGTATTAGTAAAAAAGGAAGTGGCTTCACGTATGGTTGATCTGAGGAATCGTTGCGGTTTATCGCGTGTTTTAATTATCATTGGCAGTATATGAAATTGTTGGAATAAGACTTTAGCTAATAAGAGGTTCCTATCGGTAGTTGAGTATTGTGGGCAACTGTTGTGAATAGAAGTTATCGTTTCGAGCATTGATCTATATAGCATATCATGTGATTGAGGGTTATTACAGCTGGTTCAGGCTTATTCTGAGTATAGATGTGAGGTTCTGATTTTGAGTATGATTTCAGAAAGTGCAATGTGGTCCTACGGTTTATGGTCTGGATGGACTGTGAAATTTCAGTTGTGTTGTATTATTGGACCTATGTGAGATAGGGTGACGTGGAATCACCCCGGTATATGCTTGGTAAGGTCGTTCAGCTATTGGTTGGCTTCTAGTACAACTCTGGGTACGCTCGAGGACGAGCGATTGTTTAAGTTGGGGAGGATGTGATGACCCGACCCGTCGTCTCACGTGTTACTGCTCCACTTTTTTCCCGTTTATTGCTTCCTAATATTTCATTATCGGAATATGGTGTGTGAGAGTTGATTTGGATTGGTTTTGATAAGAAATGAGGCACTTAGTCTCTTTAAGGAAGGCTTAAGTTGGAAAAGTCAACCGGACATTGACTTATGAGTTAGAGGGCTCAAATGTGATTTTCGGCGATTCAGTTAGCTTCGGGAGGTACGTGTTTACTTAGGAACGTGGCCAAAAGTGATTTTGGAGGTCCAATGTAGAACTAGGCTTGAATTGGCGAAGTTAGTATTTTGGCGAATTCCGGTTGATGGGTGAGATTTTGATCCGAGGGTTGGAATGGAATTCCGAGAGTTGTTGTAGCTTCTTTGGGTGATTTTGGATATGTGTGTAAATTTTCAGGTCATTCGGACATCGTTTGGTCAGGTTTTTGATCGAATGCGCATTTCGGAAGTTTTGAAGAAACTTAGGCTTTAATCCGATGTGAATTGATGATTTTAGTGTTGTTTGATGTGTTTTGAGGATTGGAACAAGTTTGAATAATGTTTTAGGAGGTGTTGGTGCTTTTGGTTGAGGTCCTGGGGGCCTAGGGGTGATTCCAGATGGCTAACGGGAAGTTTTGAACTTGTGGAAAGGGAAAAATGTTGCTGCTTCTGGTATTTCCGTTTCTGCGGAATTTGGACCGCAGAAGCAGGACGCTTAAGTGATGGAATGACCGCAGAAGTGGTGAGGAGGCCTGGGTGCCTGGTTCCGCAGAAGAGAAGTGTAGCCGCAGAAGCAGAATTGCGTCTGCGATGTTGTGACCGCAGAAGCGATTGGGTTCGAGAGTTGGGCTTCCGCAGAAGCGAAACATGAATCGCAAAGGCGGGTCCATAGGAGCGGACATTTTGTCGCAGAAGTGGCTTTTGTTGATTCGCAGAAGCGGATGTGGAGCTGCAAAAGCGGAAGTGAGATTTTAAATGAAAATCCGCATAAGCGGTCCAGCATAAGCGGAAGCGGGACCGCAGAAGCGAAAGTCGCTGTTGGCAGAAGGGTTTTAAATTATATTTCATCCGCGAGGGTTATGTATTTTTCCTCCATTTTTGAGTGAGCTTGGAGAGCTTTGAGGCGATTTTGAAGAGGGATTCAAGGGGGAATGATTAGAGGTAAGTTCCTTGGCTTAAATACACGAGATTATGATAGATTTAACATGGAAATTAATTGAAATTCATTAAATAGGGAAAAAGCTAGGGCTTGAGTTTTTGATATTTTAAATTGGGATTTGATAGGTCATTTGAGATCATATTTTGGAGTTCTTGGTATGTATGGACTCGTGGCGAGACGAGGAATCCAGTGATGTGAATGTTGTAATTTTTCGAGAAGCGGGTTCGGGGCTCGAGTTTTGCTAGTTTCAAGATTTTTGCTATTTCTCGATTGTTTTCGTTTGCCTTGGCATATTGTAATGTATTCGCTCTGATTTTGGTTAGATTCGACACGTGTTGAGGCCGATTTGAGGGGCAAAGGCATCGCGGGCTAGAGATTCACAGGTTCGAGCTGAGTAATACTTTTAAATCATATCCTGAGAGTTTGAAACCCCGAATTTGCACATCATAGTGCTGTATTGAGGTGACTTGCATGCCGGATACAACCGTGGGGCAGAGCACCGTTGGGGATTATGAATTGGTCCGTCACGGTTGTTGATTTTTACCGCCTATTTTACTGAACTACTTGTTATCATCATAGTTTGGACTGATTACCATATTTTGGGCTTCGTGCCGATTATTTGAATCCTTTAGGGATTATTATCACTGTTTCCATGATACTTAGCTTTTTAAATGATTTCGGTCATGAGTTAAACACTGTTTTGAAATTTCCAGACATACTTCTAAGGTTTTAAAACTTAAACTACATATTTTGACGTCCGAAACTGAGAACTATTATTTGAATATTGCCCTAGTGGCTTATGTGCATTTCTGGACCGAGCATGGATCGGGTTGCGCACTGCAGCAGTGTTATGTGTGCATTTTCTGGACTGAGGATGGATCGAGCTGCACGCCGCAGTGGTGTGATATTGATATTGCGCTTGCGCTGTAGGAGCCCCTCCAGAGTCTGAACCCCCACAGTGAGCGCGGGTACCCAAACAGATCAGGTTGTACGCCGCAGCGGTCATGTGCATTGCATTGCATTCATGCATTGGCTCCTGTTTGTACTACGTGTCATGACATTTAGCACTCTCATATCATTGGCATCCACGCTACTTCTTGCACTGTTTACCAAATACCCTGGTGTTATTTGTTGGTGGAGTGTTGTGCCCCAGGGGCTGACTTATGTGCTGACTTGCACTATCTAATATCACATTCATATGCTTGATTATTGGAAGAGGATATTTTCAAAAGAGGTTTGTAAGCTGAACCAAATATTTTCTAAAGGATTTTCACGGTTTTATTGTTTTCTCAAAGGGTCGTACTGTCATATATAGCATGATGGAGTGCTCTTACGTGATTTATTGCCGCTCAGTTATTATTTACTCTTATTACTCATTGAGTTGGAGTACTCACTTTACTCCCTGCACCTCGCGTGCAGTTGCAGGTATTGTTCACCCGGAATCGAGTTAATAGCTGATTGAAGGTATTACTACTGTAGTTGAGCAAGGTGACCGCCAGCGTTCGTGGCACCGGACTTCATCTTTTGATTCTAGATTTTAGTTTGTATATTATTATTGGCCTAGTAGTTGTGTTCAGTATTCTTTAGATGCTCGTGACTTGTGACACTCCGGTCAGGTTGTGTTAGTTTGCAAATACTGGTTATTATTGTCGTTACGCTATATTTATCTATTCATTATGTTTAATAATTATTAAAGAGACGATTTGGGTTAGTTGGCTGGCCTTGTCTTCACGAGAGGCGCCATCACGATCGGGTTTGGAAATTGCGTTGTGACAAGTTGGTATCAGAGCCTAGGTTACTAGGTCTCACGAGTCATGAGCAGGTTTAGTAGAGCCTCGCGGATCGGTACGGAGACGTCTGTATTTATCCTCGGGAGGTTGCAGAACCTTTAGGAAAAAACTTCACTTTCTTGGAATTCTTATCGTGCGTACTTGATTCAGCTTGAGATATAACTCTTGAAATCCCTTCCACACGTTTGTATGCGCACATGAGAACTCAATATTATATGTGCCTTGATGGCTTGTGATTCCCCGATCGAGGGGCGAGAGGTAATCATTGTGAGTATATCGGGCCAGTCTGGAAGACTTGAGGCCGGATCTTTGCCTATGGCTTGAGCACCGAGGTGCTGATTGTGTGAGCAAATGTTTTTAACTTATATGTTCAGTATTGTCCTTATTAGCCGGAATGGAGGTTAGATATCCATGTGATGAGTACGTTAGTGCTGCGAGGTATATTTAAATAACTTGGTAGTGACGAAGGAGTCTGCTGGATAATAGATGAACTGTTAGTGTTCGTTTCCTAATGTGATTTGTTGTGTAGCCCCAAGTTATAGGCACGTGGAGAATATTCTCGTATCTCCTAGTTGGAAAGTAGAGTGCAATACTTGTGGCAGAATGAGTTCAGACTCAGGAAGACTAAATTGGCTGTATTATGTGTATGATGGTGGGAGGTGTGCTGAAATACTAAATCGAGGCGACGCAGGTAGGTTATCTCCTGCGGAGTGTTCTTGAGTGGTATGATCCTTATGTGTCCATTAGAAGATCTCATGTGTAATTGAAGAGTACGTGTTGAAATTTGAAATATTCGGGTCGCTTAATAGAGTTGACTCAATTAATATGGGGATGAATGCGAGGTTTGCAGAGGATTTCAGTGCTAGATGATCTGTGTTTTCACAAACTTTTCAATGATTTGAGTTTAATCTCACTATGGTATTGTGGCATCATTAGAGTAAAAGTGTTATGAGTTTTTGAGTATGTCTTGATATATGACTTCGAGCCAAGTTGGGGAGGTTGCTTTTGATTAGCTGATCGCACGGTTATGTGCTATGTTGGTTCCGTTTCAAGGTATGCTGGTGGATCAGTCCTGGTTGCAGAAAATGAGCCGAGGATGGCACGAGCGAAGCAAAATTTTGATAAAGGTTATATGGTGCTTCGTAGAGGTAAGGAAATAATAGGATGTCTTGAACTATTAATGATAAAGAATACTCAGTGTATAGAGAAGCAAGATGTTGTTTGTATTGGAATGAGATCATATCCTGCGGTGTTAGAGTGCTAATAAGGCATGAGTGGTTCTGTTCGTTGAGTTAGGTAATTTACAGTTGTATAAGAGTGAATGACTCTCGAGAATGGTTTTATTGTGTTCAAGATTTTGCATATAATAATCAGGTGTCTTAAGGTGGTGTATGTGGCTAAAAACTGTGTTTCCATTAGAAAAGGATCAAGACTTGTGATATTTTATGTTGATTATGGGATTCTATGTATCAGTATCTGGGAAGTAATGGTAACGAATTCAGATTCGTAGGAAGTTCTTCAAGTGAAGTATTCTAGAATGTGGTATTTCTGGGAAGCATTGAGAGAGTATTCAGTGGCTTATGGGTCTTAGACAGTGTGGCCTTATATTCGAGTCTCGTGTGGTAAGCCTGGAATGAGGCATTGTGACACTACAGCGAGGTGGAGATATCAAGTTGATGATGAATAGAAGGGAAATTAGATAGACGGAATAGTTTGATGGTAGACCGAGCCGGAATGGTAAAGATATGATTAATTTTTGGGTGTGTTCGAGGCAATGAGTTCGTACAGGTATTTTGCAGCAAAGCTCTTGAGTTCTGACAGCTTGTTTAGCTGGGCCTAGTTAGAAGGATTCAGTCCTGACAGTTTAGCTTGTACAAATGGAATTGGCAGAGATGTTCCTGATGGGTTTTACCGTGGTTTGAAGATGAGTATATTTTCTATGGGTATGCGAAGCATGGAGTGTGTAATGATTTTTCTTCTAAATGGGATCAATGAAAGTTCTTGACTAGTTGAGTGTGTCGATGTCTGTGGCTCGGAAGGGAGATAAAAGTTCTCATGTTATCCTAGTGTGGTATGGTATATGCGATATGCTGTGGAGGATTGGGATTCGTGTGTGTAAGGTTCGGTTCAGTTCGGAATGGAAAGTCATTAAATTCTTAAGCAGCACGGGCAGCTGTAGGTGGTTTAAGAATCGATCTTCAGATGACTAAGGAAAATTGTATTTCCAATCATAGTGATTTGATGAGGGTATATGCTGAAGAAAAAGGGCAATGTGATTAAGTTAATGGCACTTCGGTAGTGTTGCGACATTTTCTTGTTGGATCGACTGCTGATATTTGAGTGTGTGGCACAGGAGAATTTTAGAAAATCTTTCATGGAATGATTGGGTACTCAAGATGTGATATGTATTCATATGGCAGAATTTGGGATCAGGTACAGTGATTCGTGTGTTATATGGAGCCGGAGACTGGGAGTTCTCAGGTACAGACTATGTGGTAGTTGTTGATCGTATGTATCGGCACCATTTAACGGCTATTGGGATTTGGAGACCCGAGTGGATCTTTCTTTGCTTGATATATTAGATTTTGGATATGATATTGGGGTGCAGACTGATTGTCTCAGTGTTGGGTTATTCTAGACTATTGTGTTGTGGGTTATGTCGGAAAATGCCACAGGTTTCATGGCAGAGTGCATCGGATTATGTTCTAACGGAGCGGTTTGTATTCCAAGGACCAGCTGACGGCTGGGAAGGATTGCTTTCCTTGATTGAGCCTTTGTGGCGGGTATCAGTGTAGAGGTTTCTACCATTGATTCAGTTCCGGTATTGAGGAGGTTTCTACCATTTTGGATGCGTTTCTTGTGGTCGGGTATGTCGCCGGGCGAGATTGTGGACTGCGGTAATTATTTGGTGCCGGGCACCGTATCGTACAGCTCCGGCGGGAGTTATAGTAGTGGAAGGGGCAACTTCAGGCTTCTCGATATTGAGTTCGTTGTCAGGACGAGGTGGCTATATATTTAGCTTAGAGTTAGCTTGGTTGGCCCCGAGTTGTATTGGTGAGTGATAGGTTGATTCGATCGTTCTTGAACTTGTTAGTGATCTGGGGAGATCTACGAGTTGCTTTTCCTATGTTGTGAGACGTTATGATTAGTTGGATGTGGGCACATGTGGTGCAGTTTTATTGAGTATTCATAGAGAAAGTCGAGCGGGAAGAGTAATTGAGCAATGCTCGATAAATAGAGTATTGGTTATGATCTATCAGGTTGCGTGTCGTATATTATTTGTTTCACCGTGGGTGTAAAGAATTGCTTTAGTTTCAAACATCAAAACTGTGCATGGCTATTGAGTTTGAGCATAGCAACTTGAGGTGCTTCATGTGTAACCATGTTTGGATAGGATCGCACACTGTAGTGAGGCTAAGTGGAGTTATGACCTTTCAGGGTAAAATCAAGTATTATATATTTCTGTGATGTGAGACGGGGTCTCCGCTTCATGTTGTAATGGTATTGATGAACTTGAGGTACACTCTTTCGTTTGAGTCATTTTTAGGATTTGAGTATATTCAGATCGTTTCTTATTGGTGTGTGTATTATGCAAGTTGTGGCTTAGGCCTGTGTTGAGGTGTCATATCACCAGAGTGGTGTGTTGGGTTTGAGGTGATCATTGGAGTCGTTAATGAATTCGAACAGATGTGATTTCAGCTTGTTAGAAGTATAAAAAATCGAGGTCTGGTCCGGAAATCTGTTGTGGTATTAGTAAAAAAGGAAGTGGCTTCACGTATGGTTGATCTGAGGAATGGTTGCGGTTTATCGCATGTTTTAATTATCGTTGGCAGTATATGAAATTGTTGGAATAAGACTTTAGCTAATAAGAGGTTCCTATCGGTAATTGAGTATTGTGGGCAACTGTTGTGAATAGAAGTTATCGTTTCGAGCATTGAGCTATATAGCATATCATGTGATTGAGGGTTATTACAGCTGGTTCAGGCTTATTCTGAGTATAGATGTGAGGTTCTTATTTTGAGTATGACTTCGGAAAGTGCAATGTGGTCCTATGGTTTATGGTATGGATGGACTGTGAAATTTCAGCTGT
The DNA here is from genome assembly GCA_026770625.1 of Nicotiana glauca. Classification (NCBI taxonomy): domain Eukaryota; kingdom Viridiplantae; phylum Streptophyta; class Magnoliopsida; order Solanales; family Solanaceae; genus Nicotiana; species Nicotiana glauca. The sequence goes on along the minus strand of MU753307.1, from coordinate 59,720 downwards.
GTTGTATTATTGGACCTATGTGAGATAGGGTGACGTGGGATCACCCCGGTATATGCTTGGTAAGGTCGTTCAGCTATTGGTTGGCTTCTAGTACAACTCTGGGTACGCTCGAGGTCGAGCGATTGTTTAAGTTGGGGAGGATGTGATGACCCGACCCGTCGTCTCATGTGTTACTGCTCCATTTTTTTCCCGTTTATTGCTTCCTAATATTTCATTATCGGTATATGGTGTGTGAGAGTTGATTTGGATTGGTTTTGATAAGAAATGAGGCACTTAGTCTCTTTAAGGAAGGCTTAAGTTGGAAAAATCAACCGGACGTTGACTTATGAGTTAGAGGGCTCAGATGTGATTTTCAGCTATTCGGTTAGCTTCGGGAGGTAATTTTTTACTTAGGAGCGTGGTCGAAAGTGATTTTGGAGGTCCGGTGTAGAATTAGGCTTGAATTGGCGAAGTTAGTATTTTGGCGAATTCCGGTTGATAGGTGAAATTTTGATCCGAGGGTCGGAATGGAATTCTGAGAGTTGCTGTAGCCTCGTTGGGTGATTTTGGATATGTGTGCAAATTTTCAGGTTATTCGGACATCGTTTGGTTGGGTTTTTGATCGAATGCGCATTTCGGAAGTTTTGAAGAAACTTAGGCTTTAATCCGATGTCAATTGATGATTTTAGTGTTGTTTGATGTGTTTTGAGGATTGGAACAAGTTTGAATAATGTTTTAGGAGGTGTTGGTGCTTTTGGTTGAGGTCCTGGGGGCCTAGGGGTGATTCCGCATGGCTAACGGGAAGTTTTGAACTTGTGGAAAGGGAAAAATGTTGCTGCTTCTGGTATTTCCATTTCTGCGGAAATTGGACCGCAGAAGCGAGGATGCTTAAGCGATGGAATGACCGCAGAAGCAGTGAGGAGGCCTGGGCGCCTGGTTTCGCAGAAGAGAAGTGTAGCCGCAGAAGCGGAATCGCTTCTGCGATGTTGTGACCGCCAAAGCGATTGGGTACGAGAATTGGGCTTTCGCAGAAGCGAAACATGAATCGCAAAGGCGGGTCCACAGGAGCGGACTTTTTGTCGTAGAAGCGGCTTTTGTTGATCCGCGGAAGCGGATGTGGAGCTGCAAAAGCGGAAGTGAGATTTAAAATGAAAATCCGCATAAGCGGAAATTTGGCCGCAGAAGCGGTCCAGCATAGGCGGAAGCGGGACCGCAGAAGCGAAAGTCGCTGTTGGCAGAAGGGTTTTAAATTATATTTCATCCGCGAGGGTTATGTATTTTTCCTCCATTTTTTAGCGAGCTTGGAGAGCTTTGAGGCGATTTTGAAGAGGGATTCAAGGGGGAATGATTAGAGGTAAGTTCCTTGGCTTAAATACACGAGATTATGATAGATTTAACATGGAAATTAGTTGAAATTCATTAAATATGGAAAAAGCTAGGGCTTGAGTTTTTGATATTTTAAATTGGGATTTGATAGGTCATTTGATATCAGATTTGGGAGTTCTTGGTATGTATGGACTCGTGGCGAGACGAGGAATCCGGTGATGTGAATTTTGTAATTTTTCGAGAAGCGGGTCCGGGGCTCGGGTTTTTCTAGTTTCGAGATTTTTGCTATTTCTCGATTGTTTTCGATTGGGTATTGTTCCCATGGAATATTGTAATGTATTCGCTCTGATTTTGGTTAGATTCGACGTGTGTGGAGGCCGATTTGAGGGGAAAAGGCGTCGCAGGCTAGAGATTTCACCGGTTCGAGGTGAGTAATACTTGTAAATGATATTCTGAGGGTTTGAAACCACGAATGTGCACATCATAGTGCTGTATTAAGGTGACTTGCACGCCGGATACGACCGTGGGGTAGAGTACTGTTGGGGATTATGACTTGGTCCGTCCCGGTTGTTGATTTTTACCGCCTATTTGACTGAACTACTTTTTATCATCATAGTTTGAACTGATTACCATGTTTTGGGTTTCGTGCCGATTATTTGAATCCTTTAGGGATTATTATCACTGTTTCCATGATACTTAGCATGTTAAATAATTTCGGTCATGATTTAAACACTGTTTTGAAATGTCCACACATACTTCTAAGGTTTTAAAACTTAAACTACATATTTTAACGTCCGAAACTGAGAACTGTTATTTGAATATTGCCCTAGTGGCTTATGTGCATTTCTGGACCGAGCATGGATTGGGTTGCGCACTGCAGCAGTATTATGTGTGCATTTTCTGGACTGAGGATGGATCGGGCTGCACGCCGCAGCGGTGTAATATTGATATTGCGCTTGCACTATAGGAGCCCCTCCAGAGTCTGAACCCCCACAGTGAGCGCGAGTACCCAAACGGATCAGGTTGTACGCCGCAGCGGTCATGTGCATTGCATTGCATTCATGCATTGGCTCCTGTTTGTAATACGTGTCATGACATTTAGCACTCTCATATCATTGGCATCCACGCTACTTCTTGCACTGTTTATCAGATACCCTGGTGTTATTTGTTGGTGGAGTGTTGTGCCCTAGTGGCTGACTTATGTGCTGACTTGCACTATCTAATATCGCATTTATATGCTTGATTATTGGAAGAGGATATTTTCAAAAGAGGTTTGTAAGCTGAACCAAATATTTTCTAAAGGATTTTCACGGTTTTACTATTTTCTCAGAGGGTCGTACTGTCCTATATAGCATGATGGAGTGCTCATACGTGATTTCTTGCCGCTCAGTTATTATTTACTCTTATTACTCATTGAGTTGGAGTACTCACTTTACTCCCTATACCTCGCATGCAGTTGCAGGTATTGTTCACCCGGAAGCGAGTTAATAGCTGATTGAAGGTATTACTACTGTAGTTGAGCAAGGTGACCGCTAGCGTTCGCGGCACCGGACTTCATCTTTTGATTCTAGATTTTAGTTTGTATATTATTATTGGCCCAGTAGTTGTGTTCAGTCTTCTTTAGATGCTCGTGACTTGTGACACCCCGGTCAGGTTGTGTTGGTTTGCAAATACTGGTTATTATTGTCGTTAAGCTATATTTATCTATTCATTATGTTTAATAATTGTTAAAGAGACGATTTGGGTTAGTTGGCTGGCCTTGTATTCACCAGAGGCGCCATCACGACCGGGTTTGGAAATTGAGTCGTGACAGCGGCGCACAGCCCAATCTATATAAGTATCGATTATATTTACTCTTATTACTCAGTATCAGTAACTCAGAACAGTATCAGCCCCTCGAGCTCACTCTCAGAACAATATCATATAGTAATTGCTGCGGCATGTAGCCCGATCCATATATTGCTGCGGCGTGCAGCCCGATCCATTTAACGTTGACGGCGCTCACTGGGGGTGTACAGACTCTGGAGGGGCTCCTACAGTCTAAGCGTTATATCACTGCGGCGTGCAGCCCAATATATATATATATATATATATATATATATATTATTGCGCGTGCAACCCGATCCATATAATTATTGCTGCGGCACACAGCCCGATCCATATAAGTATCGCTGCGGCGTGCAGCCCGATCCATATAAGTATCACTGTGGCATGCAACCCAATCCATATAAGTATCTCTGCGGCGTACAGCTCGATCCATATAAGTATTGATGCGGTGTGCAGCCCGATCCATATAAGTATCGCGGCGGCATGCAGCCCGATCCATATAAGTATCGCTGTGGTGTGCAGCCCGATCCATATAAGTATCGTTGTGGCGTGCAGCCCGATCCATAATATAAAACCCTCACATCTAGGACCTCGGCCTTATATCATTCAGTGTATCCTCACATCTGGCCCTCAGCCACACTCAGTCAGAATATTATCACAAGCCCCTCGGGTGTTAGTAAAACAGTAGTTCTCAGCCCAAATTATCATTTAAAATATCTTTTGAGTCTCAAATCTGAGTAAATGTGACTGAGTTTGTGAAACCATAAATATCAACAGGACTGAGTTCAAATACAAGTCAAAACAGTGAGGAAATAGTGACAAAAATCCCTGAAGGATTCAAATAATTGGCACGAACCCCAAATATGGCAATCAGCCCAAATTATGATAATAACAAATAAGTTTCAGTCAAATACGCGGTAAAATCATCAATCGGGACGGACCAAGTCAAAATCCACAATGGTGCTCTACCCCACGCTTGCTATCCGGCATGCAAGTCCCCTCAACATACCACTACGATGTGTAATCCAGGGTTTCAAACCCTCAGTACATCATTTAACATCATTACTCACCTCGAACCGGCTATTTCTTTAACCCGCGACGCCTTTGCCCCTCGAATTGTGACGACCCGGCCCGTAGTCTCATGTGTTACCACCCTATTTTCCCCATTTATTTCTCATTCATGTTTCACTATCGGCATCGGGTGAATTAGAGTTGAATTGGATCGGTTTGGATAAGGAATGAGACACTTAGTCTCTTTAAGGAAGGCTTGTATTGGAAAAGTCAACCGGAAGTTGACTATTTAGTTAGAGGGCTCGGATTGATTTCTGGTGATTCGGTTAGCTTCAGGGGGTGATTTGTGACTTAGGAGTGTGATCGGAATTGATTTTGGAGGTCCGGTGTAGAATTAGGCTTGAATTGGCGAAGTTAGTATTTTGGCGATTTTTGGTTGGTATGGGAGATTTTGATCCGGGGGTCGGAATGGAATTTCGATAGTTGCAGTAGCTTCATTAGGTGATATTGGATGTGTGTGCAAAATTTTAGGTCATTTGGAGCTGTTTTGGTCTGGTTTTTGATCGAAGGTGTGTTTCGGAAGTTTTGAAGAAACTTAGGCTTGAATCCGATGAGAACTGATGAATTTAATGTTGTTTGATGTGTTTTGATGATTGGAACAAGTTTGTATGATGTTTTGGGTTCTATTGGTGCCTTTGGTTGAGGTCCCGGGGGCCTCGGGGTGATTTCGGGTGATCAAACGGATCATTTTAGGACTTATAGTATTGCAGGTTTTCAGCTGTGTTATTGTAGAAGTTTTGTTCATCGCGTTCGCGTGGGGTGTATCGCGAACGCGTAGAAAAAAGTTGAGAGGCCTGGAAAATGTTCTTCGCGTTCGCGTGGGTGGTCCCGCGTTCGCGTAGAAGGGGTCCTGGGGCCCTGCCAAGTTGTTCATCGCGATCGCGATTTAGGGTCCGCGTTCGCGTAGTTGGAGGATGTAAATCATCGCGTTCGCATGATATGGAACGCGTTCGCGTAATAGTAGAACTTAAAGCATCGCGTTCGCATTCAAAAGACGCATTCGCGTAGAGTAAATTATGGTCAGCAAAAGTTTGTTCATCGCGAACGCGAGGGGATTTGACCGCGTTAGCGTAGGGTTAAATCTGGGCGTCCAGAGGGGTTTTTATATTATTTCATCCGCGACCCAATTCATTATTTCCTCCATTGTTGACCACCTTAAGAGATTTTTGGTAGAAATTGAAGAGGATTTTGACGGGAATTGATTGGAGGTAAGTCTCGTGACCTAGAAACTCTATTTTATTGAAGAATCAACATTTAATTCTTGGAAAATTAGGTAAAAATTGGAAGAACTAGGGCTTGGTTTTTGAAATGAAAATTTGGGATTTGAAAGGGCATTTGAACTCCGATTTTGGTAAATTTGATATTTATGGACTCATGGAGACACGAGGAATCTGGTGAAGTGAATTTTGTAATTTTTCGAGAAGTGGGCCCGGGGCTCGGGTTTTGCCAACTTCGTGATTTTCGATGTTTTTCGAGTCTTTTCGATTGGGTTATATTCCCTTAGCCTATTGTAATGTATTATTTGTGGTTTTGATTAGATTTGACGTGCGAGGAGGCCAATTCGAGAGGAAAAGGCATAGCTCGCTAGATTTTTGGCCGGCTTGAGGTGAGTAATGGGTGTAAATGATGAACTGAGGGTTTGAAACCCCGGAATTTCACATCGTACCGCTATATTGAGGTGAGGCACGCGCTCTATGACGAGTGCAGGGCTGTTAGTTATTAGGGATTGTGACTTGGTCCGTCCCGGTGATGTTTTACTGTGTTTTTCTACTAGAACTTGATGGAAACCATTGTTACTTGGATTTGACTGTTGTATTTGGGGTTCGTGCTGGTTAATTGAATTCTTCAAGGATTGATTTCACTAATTTGCATACTTTGCACATTGTTTAACCTTTTTCTAAGGATTTCAGTACTGTTTTGCAAACTCAGCCCCTTTTTCTAAACTTGGAAACTCAAATGATGTTTAAATGATATTTTGGGCTGTGGATTAATGATTTAAAAGTGCCTGAAGGGCTTATATTGATTTCTAAAATTATGGATGGCTCGGGCTGCACGCCATATCAATGGTATATGATATTGAGGCCGAGGGACTGGTTGGTGCAACGAGATGGCTTGTTTTTTGCGCTTGGGCTGTAGGAGCCCCTCCGAAGTCTGTACTCACCCCTAGTGAGTGCCGTCAACGTAAAACATATGGTTGGCTCGGACTGCACGCCGCAGTAGGTACCTGAGTGTACCGGTCAGGCTTGCCTAACGAGGTGTTGGGCACTATCACGACCAGGGTTTGGGTCGTGACAAGTTGGTATCAGAGCCTAGGTTACTTGGTCTCGTGAATCATGAGCCGGTTTAGTAGAGTCTCGCGTATCAGCACGGAAATATCTGTATTTATCCTCGAGAGGTTGCAGAACCTTTAAGGAAACTTCATATTCTTGAAATTCTTCTCGTGCGACTGTGTTGATCTGAGAACTAAACTTCTGTATTCTGTTCTCTCGCAGATGGCGAGAACCCGTGCTATCGGACGTGGCGGACGACCATCATTACCACCCACTAGAGGCCGTGGGCGCGGTTGTGGTCATGGTAGACCAGCAAGGGCAGCACTTGCAGATCCGCTAGCTGCCCCGGTTTAGGACCAGCCTCCAGCTCCAGCAACACCTGTGCAGGTACCAGCAGTGCCTATTGTGATTCCTGGCCTCTAGGAGGCCCTGGCTCAGATATTATATGTTTGCACTGGCCTGGCTCAGGAAGTCTCAGCCACTATTGCAGCAGCTACCTCATAGACCGGGAGAGGTCATTAGACCCCTGCTGCTCGCACACCTGAGCAGGTTGTTCAGGGATTGCAGACAGGAGCAGCCCCAGCTCAGCCGGTAGCTCCAGTTGCACCAGCTCCAGGCTATATGGTTCCAGCTATGCCAGATGACGACCAGCGTCGTCTTGAGAGGTTCAGTAGGCTCCAGCCTCCAGTCTTCAGTGGTGCTCAGGGCGAGGATGCCCAGGGATTTCTTGACAAGTGTCAGCGTATGCTTCGGACGTCAAGGATTTTGGAGTCCAGCGGGGTAGCACTCACCACATTTTAGTTCACTGGGTCTGCCTTCACATGGTGGGAGGCATATGAGCAGCGTAGGCCGATAGGTGCAGTGCCTTTGTCATGGCGGGAGTTCTCCACTATCTTTTTGGAGAAGTGGATACCAGAGTCTTAGAGAGAGGAGCTACGTAGGCAGTTCGAGTGGCTTCGATAGGGAGACATGACTGTGACCCAGTATGAGGCAAGATTTTCTGAGTTAGCCCGTCATTCCTCTTGGATAGTTCCGACCGATAGAGAGAGGAGCAAGAGGTTTGTAGATGGACCTAACAATCATCTTCGTGTTCTGATGACTCGAGAGAGAGTCCTGGGTATTTCTTTTGAGGATGCAGTTGATATTGCTCGTGATATTGAGATGGCTCGCCGTCAGGACAGAGAGAAGAGGGAGGCCAAGAGGCCTCGAGGTTCTGGTAGCTTCAGTGGTGCTCCGTCTAGGGGCCAGTTCCAGCGTGGCAGAGGTTGCTCATTCAGGCCTCCTCAGTCAGGTCGCCCAGAGTATAGTGGGGCTTCTTCAGGCCGTGGTCATTAGGGATTCCAGAAGGGCCAGCCTTCACTTAGTGCCCTCCCAGATCAGAGCTCATCCTATGCCTCTTCAGCTTAGGGTTCTTCTGCGCCGAGCGCATCGGCTGGTTATTCTAGTGCGCGGGGTTCCCTTCAGTCCTCTTCTCCAGCACTAGGCAGTTTCTACAAGTGTTGTGAGTTTGGCCATATGAAGAGGGATTGTCCTCGGCGTCGTGGTGGCCGGTTTCAGCAGAGGGATCAGCCCTTGTCTTCTTCTCCATCTACTTCAGCACCCTCCCAGTCAAGTAGGGGTGGGGGCCAGGCAGTCAGGGGCTTCCCTAAGGGTGGAGACCGATCCGGTGGCCATCAGGCTTGATTCTATGCTCTCCCAGACAAGAGGGACGCCATTGCATCAGATGCGGTTATCACAGGTATCATCTCAGTCTGCCACAGGGATGCCTCTATTTTGTTTGATCCTGGATCTACCTATTCCTATGTATCTTCGTGTTTTGCTCATCACGTGGGGACTACCCGAGGGTATCTTGCTTTGCCTGTTCACGTATCTACCCCGGTGGGTAATACTATTATTGTGGATCATGTATATCGATCTTGTCTGGTGACTATTGGGGGTCTGGAGACCCCAGTTGCCTTGTTGTTGTTGGGCATGGTAGATTTTGATGTTATTCTGGGTATGAACTGGTTATCTCTGCGCCATGCTATTCTGGACTGTCATGCCAAGACAGTCACATTGGCTATACCGGGTGTTCCGAGGATTGAGTGGCGTGGTATGACTGACTATGTACCCAGCAGGGTGATCTCCTTCCTAAAGGCCCAGCGGATAATTAGGAAAGGTTGTTTGTCGTATTTGGCTTTTGTGAGAGATGTTGGAGCTGAGACTCCTAGTCTTGATTCTATTCCTGTTGTGAGGGATTTCCCTGATGTGTTTCCAGCAGACCTGCCGGGCATACCGCCGGATAGGGACATTGATTTCAGTATTGATCTGGTGTCGGGCACTCAGCCCATCTCTATTCCTCCGTATCGCATGGCACCAGCGGAGTTGAAAGAACTAAAGGATCTATTTCAGGAGCTCTTAGATAAGGGGTTTATTCGTCCTAGCGTGTCACCGTGGGGTGCACCGGTCTTGTTTGTGAAGAAGAAGGATGGCACAATGAGAATGTGCATTAACTACAGGCAGTTGAACAAGTATCCACTACCGCGTATTGATGATTTGTTTGACCGGCTCTAGGGGGCAAGGGTATTCTCTAAGATTGATCTCCGTTCATGCTATCATCAGCTGAAGATCAGGGATTTGGATATTATGAAGACTACCTTGAGGACTAGATATGGGCACTATGAGTTCCTAGTTATGTCTTTCGGGATGACTAATGCCCCAGCCGCATTCATACACTTGATGAACAGTGTATTTCGTCCGTATCTGGATTCATTTTTTATTGTGTTTATTGATGACATCTTGGTGTACTCGCATAGCCAGGAGGAGCACGCACAGCATTTGAGAGTGGTATTGCAGAGATGTAGGGAGGAGAAGCTTTATGCTAAATTCTCCAAGTGTGAGTTCTGGCTTGGTTCTTTGGCTTTCCTGTGGTGTCCAGTGATGGTATTCAGGTTGATCCAAAGAAGATAGAGGCAGTGCAGAGTTGGCCTAGACCGTACTCAGCCACGGAGATTCGGAGTTTCCTCAGTTTGGCAGGTTATTATCGCCGGTTCGTCTAGGGTTTTTCATCCATTGCTTCACCCTTGACCAATTCTGGGCACTATTTGTATGGTCGGATGAGTGCGAGGAGAGCTTTCAGAAGCTCAAGACAGCTTTTACCACAACTCCAGTGTTGGTTTTTCCATTAGCTTCAAGTTCTTACACCGTGTATTGTGATACTTTGAGAGTTGGGATCGGATGTGTGTTGATGCAGGAGGGTAGAGTTATTGCATATGCTTCTCGTCAGTTGAAGCCTCATGAGAAGAACTACCCTATACATGACTTGGAGTTGGCTGATATAGTTCATGCTTTGAAGATTTGGAGGCATTACTTATATGGCGTATCTTGTGAGGTGTATACTGATCACCGCAGTCTTCAGCATCTGTTCAAGCAAAAGGATCTTAATTTGAGACAGCGGAGGTCGCTTGAGTTACTCAAGGACTATGATATTACCATTCTGTATCATCCGGGGAAGGCCAACGTAGTGGCCGATGCTTTGAGACGGAAGGCAGTGAGTATGGGTAGTTTGGCGTACATTCCAGTTGGGGAGAGGCCCTTTGCAGTTGATGTCCAGGCCTTGGCCAATCGGATGGTGAGATCAGACATTTCGGAGCCTAGTCGGGTGTTGGCTTGTGTGGTTTCTCGGTCTTCCTTGTATGACCGCATTAGAGAGCGCCAGTATGATGATCCACATTTGCTTGTCCTTAAGGACACGGTTTATCATGATGATGTCAGGGATGTGACTATTGATAGTGATGGCATGTTGATGATATAGGGCCGAATTTGCGTGCCCAATGTGGATGGGCTCCGGGATTTGATGTTGGAGGAGGCCCACAGCTCGCAGTATTCTATCCATCTAGGTGCCGCGAAAATGTATCAGGAATTGAGGTAGCACTACTGGTGGAGGAGAATAAAGAAGGATATTGTGAGTTACGTAGCTCGGTGTCTCAACTGTTAGCAGGTCAAATATGAGCATCAGAGACCCGGTGGTGTACTTCAGCGGATGGACATTCCAAAGTGGAAGTGGGAGAGGATTACTATAGATTTTGTGAGTGGTCTCCCTTATACCTCGAGGAAGTTTGATTCAATTTTGGTGATTGTGGATCGGCTAACCAAGTCCGCGCACTTCATTCCGGTGTGTACTACTTATTCTTCGGAGCAGCTGGCAGAGATTTTCATCCGGGAGATTGTTCGGTTGCATGGAGTCCCAGTTTCTATTATCTCAGATAGAGGAACTCAATTTACTTCCCAGTTTTGGAGGACTTTTCAGCGGGAATTAGGCACACAGGTGGAGTTGAGCACAGCATTTCATCCTCAGACGGACGGGCAGTCCGAGCGTACTATTCAGATATTGGAGGACATGTTGTGTGCCTGTGTTATTGATTTTGGAGGTTCTTGGGCTGAGTTCTTGCCACTTGCAGAGTTTGCTTACAATAACAGCTATCAATCCAGTATTCAGATGGTGCCGTGTGAGGCCTTATATGGGAGACGGTGTAGATCTCCGGTTGGTTGGTTTGAGCCCGGCGAGACTAGGCTATTGGGGACAGAGTTGGTCCAGGATGCCTTAGAGAAGGTGAAAGTGATCCATCAGAGACTTCGTACAGCTCAGTCGCGTCAGAAGAGTTATGCGGACCGGAAGGTTCGAGGTGTATCTTATATGGTGGGCGAGAAGGTCTTGTTGAAGGTTTTGCCCATGAAAGGCATTATGAGGTTTGGTAAGAAAGGGAAGTTGAGTCCGCGGTTCATTGGGCCTTTCGAGATACTTAGGAGGATTGGGGAGGTGGCCTATATGCTTGCTTTACCACCCAGATTGTCGGGGGTTCATCCGGTATTTCATGTTTCTATGCTCCAGAAGTATGTTGGGGACCCGTCTTAGTGTTGGACTTCAGCACGGTTCAGTTGGATGATGACTTGACCTATGATGTGGAGCCAATGACTATTTTGGGTCGTCAGGTTCGAAAGTAGAGATCAAAGGATATAGCTTTGGTGAAGGTGTAGTGGAGAGGTCGGCCTGTGGAGGAGGCTACATGGGAGACCGAGCAGGAGATGCGGAGCAGATATCCTCATCTATTTGAGGCTTCGGGTATGTTTCTTGGCCCGCTCGAGGATGAGCATTTGTTTAAGTTGGGGAGGATGTGACGACCCGGCCCGTCGTCTCATGTGTTACCGCCCCGTTTTCCCCGTTTATTGCTCCTTCATGTTTCATTATCGGCATTGGGTGAATTACAGTTGAATTGGATCGGTTTGGATAAGGAATATGACACTTAGTCTCTTTAAGGAAGGCTTGTATTGGAAAAGTCAACCGGAAGTTGACTATTTAATTAGAGG
>MU753307.1:22328-46688 GCA_026770625.1 Nicotiana glauca | reverse complement strand
AGAACTTAAAGCATCGCGTTCGCGTTCAGGAAGACGCGTTCGCGTAGAGTAAATTATGGTCAGCAAAAGTTTGTTCATCGCGAACGCGGGGGGATTTGACCGCGTTCGCGTAGGGTTAAATATGGGCGTCCAGAGGGGTTTTTATATTATTTCATCCGCGACCCCATTCATTATTTCCTCTATTGTTGACCACCTTAAGAGCTTTTTGGTAGAAATTGAAGAAGATTTTGACGGGAATTGATTGGAGGTAAGTCTCGTGACTTAGAAACACTATTTTATTGAAAAATCAACCTTTAATTCTTGGAAAATTGGAAGAAATAGCGCTTGGTTTTTGAAATGAAAATTTGGGATTTGAAAGGGCATTTGAACTTCTATTTTGGTAAATTTGATATGTATGGACTCATGGCGAGATGAGGAATCCGATGATGTGAATTTTGTAATTTTTCGAGAAGTAGGCCCGGGGCTCAGGTTTTGCCAACTTCATGATTTTTTATGTTTTTTGAGTCTTTTCGATTGGGTTATATTCCCTTAGCCTATTGTAATGTATTCCTTGTGGTTTTTATCATATTTGATGCGCGAGGAGGCAATTCGAGAGGAAAAGGCATAGCGAGCTAGATTTTGGGCCGGCTTGAGGTGAGTAATGGGTGTAAATGATGAACTGAGGGTTTGAAACCCCGAAATTTCACATCGTACCGCTATATTGAGGCGAGGCACGCGCTCTATGACGAGTGCGAGGCTGTTAGTTATTGGGGATTGTGACTTGGTCCGTCCCGGTGATGTTTTATTGTGTTTTTCTACTAGAACTTGATAGAAACCATCGTTACTTGGATTTGACTGTTGTATTTGGGCTTTGTGCCTGTTATTTGAATTCTTCAAGGATTGATTTCACTGATTTGCATACTTTGCACATTGTTTAACATTTTTCTAAGGTTTTCAGTACTGTTTTGCAAACTCAGCCCCTTTTTCTAAACTTGGAAACTCAAATGATATTTAAATGATATTTTGGGCTGTAGATTACTGATTTAAAAGTGCCTAAAGGGCTTATATTGATTTCTTGAATTATGGATGGCTTGGGCTGCACGCCGCAACAATGGTATATGATATTGAGGCCGAGGGCCTGGTTGGTGCCACGAGATGGCTTATTTATTGCGCTTGGGCTGTGGAGCCCCTCCGGAGTCTGTACACACTCCCAGTGAGAGCCGTCGACGTAAAACATATGGTTCGCTCGGACTGCACGCCGCAATGGGTACCTGAGTGTACCGGTATTTGCATTGCATTGCATTATTGCATCATTCCTTACCTGTTACCTGTCATGGTTCCTTCTACTGTACTACTACTTTGTTGACTTGTCGGTTTCACTGTTAATGGTTTGTTACTGTCTGTTATAGTTGACTTGTGTTTTTCAGTGATTTCTTATCTTCAGCTGTTATTTATCCTTATTACTCATTGAGTCGGAGTACTCACTTTACTCCCTGCACCTTGTGTGCAGATTTAGGTGCATCACAGTCTGATAGAGGACCTGTCTAGCTGAGCAGCACTTTATCAGGAGCATCGAGGTAGCTGCATGGCGTTCGCAGCCCTGATTCTCCTCTATCCTTATCTTTTATTATTCCGCCTCTTAGACAGTATTGTTTTAGGATGACACTCTGTATTAAAGGCTCGTGGTCGTGACACCGGATCCTGTTATGGGCTTATGTTTTCCGTATTCTGTTGGATCTCAGTACATTTCTCCGTATTCATAGCCTTTTGGTTTAATGGTTTAGTAATTTAATAGCTGTGTTTGAATTCTTGAATCACCATTAGTTGGGGTTATCGTTAAATGGTCGGGCTTGACTAACGAGGTGTTGGGCGTCATCACGACCGGGGTTTGGGTTGTGACACGAATCAACCTAAAAATGCTCCGAATCTAGCCATAACGATTCAATTCAGTTAATAAAAATTTTAGAAATTTATTCCATATGAAATTCTACATTTTCCATCAAAAATATGAAATTACACTCAAAATTTGCCAGTGGGGCCCACATCTCGGAACCCGGCAAAAGTTACAAGATATGAAACCTCATCCAACCACGAGTCCAACCATACAAATTTTACCAAAATCCGACAATAATTCGGCCTCCAAATCTAAAATTTTCGTTTTTGAAAGGTTTACAATTTTCTCCAATTTCTTCCATTTGATTCACTAATTCATGATAAAAATAACCATGGAATCATTACATATAACCACTTTTGGATATAGAATACTTACTCCAATTCATATAGTGAAAATCGCTTCGAAAATCGCTTCAATCCGAGCTCCATAGCTTCAAAAATGAGAAAACTCTCGGATTGCCCGAATTATACACTGTCTAGGAATTTTCGCATTTGCGGTACTGTTCACCACAGATGCGGTACTGTTCACCACATATGCGGGATTACTGTTCATCGCAGAAGCGGTATTGTTCACCGCATCTGCGAAAATACTAGCTTTTTGCCCAGAAAATTGCAGCAGCTTTTTATTTCACTAAAAATGCTCTAACTCCATCATACGAACTTGGAATTTGACGATTCTTGTTCCTATGAGTCACAAATATCAATACGAACCTATTCCTTCAATCGAAACACAATTTGGAGTTCATTTGCTCAGTGTAATACCCATTTTGCTCGTTAAATAATTAATTCATATTTCGCGTCAAAAACCCAATCGCGACTTGATAAAATTAGACCAAACTTTCCAGATCACTCCTATAATTCATTATTAAAATTTTGAAAGTCTCGAAATCAAATTTCGATCTCTAGAACTAAAAATGGACCTTTGGATCATCACATGCTTATGCTCAAAACGACAAAAATCTTCCAAAAACTCTTCCAAAACTTATCTTAGCCTCATGGGACCCTGACCAAACATTTCAACATAATTCATAACATCATTCAAACCTATTCCAATCATCAAAATACCTCAAACAATATCAAATTACCCAAAACTCATCGAATTCAAGCCTAAGTTTCCAAAAACTTCCGAAATACACTTTCGATCAAAAACCCGACCAAACGATGTCCGAATGACCTGAAATTTTGCACACACATCCCAAATGACATAATGAAGCTAAAACAACTCTCAGAATTTCATTCCGACACCCGGATCAACATCTCACCTATCAACCGGAATTCGCCAAAATACTAACTTCGCCAATTCAAGCCTAATTCTATACCGGACCTCCAAAATCATTTTCGATCACACTTCTAAGTCACAAATTATCCTCCGAAGCTAACCGAATAATTGGAATCCATAACCGAACCCTCTAACTAATCAGTCAATGTCCGGTTGATTTTTCCAAACTAAGCCTTCCTTAAAGAGACTAAGTGTCTCATTTCTTACCAAAACCACTCCAAATCAACTCGATCACACAATATACGAATAATGGAGCAATAAGAAGCTAAAAATGGGGAAATGGAGCGGTAACTCATGAGACAACGGGTCGGGTCGTCACAATAAGCTTATTCAGGAGGCTTATTTCTAATAGAGTACCAAATAGATAAACATATTTACGGCGGAGTCTCGTATGGATAAGTTTATTCAGGAAGCTTATTTACAACGGAGTACTAAATGAAAATCTATAATATAATATATATTTATAACACATACATTGATTTGTTATGCTATCTACTTTTTTCTAGGATATTATCACTTTTAGCCCGCGCCAACAACTATTTACATCTGAGCTGAAAAAATATATAAAACTTGTATAATTTTTGTATATAATATAAAGAATATATATATATAATATACAAATTTAATATATTTTTTTGCTATTATTTTTACAACAGATATACAATTTCATTTTTCCTTTTTTAGATACAAAAGAAATGGAAGTCCAAACGCATTTCAGTTCAAAATAAAATTTACAACCCAATCCATTAGAAAGCACCAAAAAATTCCACTACAGACTCAACTTCAAATCACAGTGAAAAGGAAAGGGCTTGAGGAGGCTAACATGGTCATTTTTGAATTTTATCCTAGGATTGGTTATCCCATTTATGAGGTGGGATAAAATAATTCCAAGATTGTGGTATAAAATTATATTGATTTCAGTTAATACCTACAATCAAATACGAAACAAATTTAATCCCATATTCTATCACGGAATAACTCATCTAATCACGTGAATCTTAGGCCAAACATTCTAAATAACTCTAAAATATAGTACTACAACATATAATCTAGTAACTTCAACTTGTTTTTCTGTGCATGGAGAAGCCCCCCCCCCTCCCCCCCACACACAAATAAAAAGGAAGAAGGATTGAAGGCATATCGATGTATCATAGAAATATATGCTACTACTCTATTTTTCTTCCCTTTTATTTTGTCACGACCCATTTTCGTAATAGGTCATGATGGCGCCCAACGCCATCGCTGGCAAGCCAACACGGAAAAATACAATTTAAACTTTTGATTACTTTAAAATAATTCTTTAAGTTGAAAATAGATTAGAAATGATGATAAAAATCATGATAATCATACAACCCCAAAATAATAACGTCTACTAATGTGTGTGTCAAGACCTGGTGTCACAAGTAGTGGGCAACTAGTAGAATGTACAACAAAATATACTACCCTACTGTCTGAACAGAATAGACAACAAAAAAACATAAGAAAACTCCTTCAAGCTGTTGCACGGTACGGAAAGGAAAATAACTCACCGTAGGAGTATCAAATCTGCTCAGTGGTGCGCGCCCGACTGGTAGTCAGATGTACCTACCTCAGACCATGTACAATTAAGTACAAAAGCGTAGTATGAGTACATAAATAATATGTACCCAGTAAGTATCCCATCTAATCTCGAAGAAGTAGAGACGAGAGGTCGACCCGATACTTACTAGGGTCAATTAATATGAGAAAAGTTTACAATAAGCATGGGTATTTCAAGTTATTTACATTTAAAAAATCATGGAGTAACAGTTCTTTACCAAATACTAACAAGGATGCTTGTCTATAGTCTAAGCAATTATGTAACTCAGCCCTTAAAGCATTTCTAAGCAAAAACATGCGCAAATAACCACCGTGGGACGTACAGTCCGATCCAATATAAAATAAATTGTGCACTACCGAGGGTCAAACGGCTGGAATGATAGATGCATCTATTACCCCGCTCGCGAATCACTCATGCGACACAGTCAAATAGAAAATAAGCTCATTAACAAGCAACATTAATAATTAATATATATATAAGGAGTAGCCATACACAGAAATACCAAGTATTCTCCTTTAAAAGGCCAAACATGATAAGATTCATTCTCTAATCTCATTCTTCTTACTCAAAATGGTTCATACAAATCCGAATTAATCAACACGTACTAGAATATCACGTAGAGCATGCTTATGGGTCCTAGACTACCCAGACTTAACATAATAGTCGATGTGTACGGAATCTCGTCACCTAGTGCGTACGTAGCCCCCGAATATAACGACAATTAATTTAATTATTATACTTATGGGGACAATTTCGTCTTACAAGATTAGAAAGGAGACTCACCTCGCTCCAAAATGTACTCCTGTGAACTAACCCGTCGTCTCATGGGTTATTGCTCCGTTTCCCCCATTTTTCTATTTCTTATGCTTCATTATCAGTGTCTTGTGTGATCGAGTTGACTTGGATTGATTTTAGAAGGAAATGAGACACTTAGTCTCTGTAAGGAAGGTTTGGTTTGGAAAAGTCAACAGAATATTGACTTATGAGTTAGAGGGCTCGGATGTAATTTCTGATAATTCGGTTAACTTCGGGGGATGATTTGTGACTTAGGAGTGTGATAAGAAATGATTTTGGAGGGCCGATGTAGAATTAGGCTTGAATTGGCAAAGTTAGTATTTTGGCGAATTCCGGTTGATAGGTGAGATTTTGATTCGAGGGTCAGAATGGAATTTCGAGAGTTGCAGTAGCTTTGTTAGACGATTTTGGATGTGTGTGCAAAATTTCAAGTTATTCGGAGGTGTTTTGGTTGGGTTTTTGATCGAATGCGTGTTTCGGAAGTTTTGGAAAAACTTAGGCTTGAATCCGATGTAATTTGATGGTTTTGGGTGTTGTTTGAGGTGTTTTGATAATTGGAACAAGTTTGAATAACGTTTTAGGATGTATTGGTATTTTTGATTGCGGTCCCGGGGGCCTCGGGGTGAGTTCGGGTGGCTAACGGGATGAGTTTTGGACTTGTGCAAATTGCAGGCTTGCTGCTTCTGGTATTTCCGCTTCTGCAGAAATGGAACCGCAGAAGCGGTATCGCAGGTGCGGAAGATAGGTCACAGGAGCAGTTTCTGAGTGGGCTTGGCAGGACCGCATATGCGGAGTGGGGACCGCATTTGCGGAGTCGCAGATGCGACTTTTAGACCGCAGAAGCGGTACATGGGGCTTGAGTAAATTCCGCAAGAGTGGACATTTGACCGTAGAAGCAAGCCACATAAGCGGAAATGGGACCGCAGAAGTGAATCATGGTCATAAGTGAATTTTCGCAGAAGCGAAAAAAGATCGTAAAAGCAGAAGTCGCAGGAGCGACAATATGACCGCAGATGCGGTAATGTCTGGGCAGAAGGGTTTTATTAAATCAATTTTTGTTCCGCGAGGCTAAGTTAATTTTCACCATTGTTGATCATCCTTGAGAGATTTTGGACGGAAATTGAAGAGGGTTTCGACTTGGAAGATTGGAGATGAGTCCTATGATCTAAAAACATGATCTAATTGTGGAATTTACCTAGAAATTTACGAAAATTTAACAAAAATGGGGAAGAACTAGGGCTTGAGTTTTGATATTTCAAATTGGGTTTTGATGGGCCATTTGAGCTCGGATTTGGAAGTTCTTAATCTGTATAGACTCATGGCGAGATAAGGAACCCGTTTATGTAAAAAAAAATTGAGTTTCGAGAAGTGGGACCGAGGCTCAGGTTTTGCTAATTTCGAGATTTTTGATATTTTTCGTTTGTTTTTGCTTGGGCTTTATTTCCTTAATATATTGTGACCTATTTGTTCTGGTTTTGAATAGATTCGAGGCGCGTGGTGGCCGATTTGAGGGGCAAAAGCGTCGCGAGCTAGAGTTTCACCGGTTCGAGTTGAGTAATGATTGTAGATCTTATCCTGAGGGTTTGAAACCCCGGATTGCACATCATAGTGCTATGTTGAGGTGACTTGCACGCCGGATAGCGAGCGTGGGGTAGAGCACCGTTGGGGATTGTGACTTGGTCCGTCCCGATTGAGGATTTTACAGCGTATTTAACTGAAACTTATTTGTTATCACCATGATTAGGGCTGATTGCCATATTTGGGCTTCGTGCCAGTTGTTTGAACCCTTTGGGGATTTTTATCATTATTTCCTCACTGTTTGATATATTACTTGAACTCAGTCCAGTTGATATCTATTGTTTTACAAACTCAGCCACTTTTACTCAAATTTAAAACTTAAATGATATTTCTAAATGATGTTTTGAGCTGAGAACTACTATTTTACTAATGCCCGAGGGGCTTGTGATGATTTTCGGACTGAGTGAGGCGGAGGGCCATATGTGAGGATATGGTGAGTGATATGAGGCCGAGGGACTGAGATACATTTATATGCCACGAGGTGGCTTAAGTGATGTGAGGCCGAGTGCCGAATGATGATGCCACAAGGTGGCTTGATATAGCGCTTGGGCCGTAAAGGGACCCTCCGGAGTCTGCACACCCATAGTGAGCACGGGTACCCATTATTCTGAGAGTGAACTCGAGGGGTTGATACGAGTGACTGTGAGGTAGCCCGAGGGGCCGATCTATTCTGAGAGTGAGCCCGAAGGGCTGAAACGAGTGACTGTGAGGTAGCCCGAGGGACTGATACTATTTTGAGAGTGAGCCCGAGAGGCTGATATGAGTGATTGTGAGGTAGCCCAAAGGGCTGGTACTGTTCTGAGATATTGCCCGAGGGGCGAACTTTTATGTGTTCATCTTTCATATTTACTTGTCATTTTACCTGTTATACTGTGGTATTTGTGCTCGAGGGGCGGATTTTTTATGCCTATCAGCACTAACTATTTTGCAATCACTGCATAATCGTTGAAGAAGTCATTTTCAAAAGAGGTTTAAACTGAGCTAAGATATTTCTAAAGATTTTGCAGCTTCATTGTTTTTCTCAAAAGATTTTACACTGATCTGTACAACATGATGGTTTGCCTTGCGTGATTTCTCACTGCTCAGTTATTATTTACCTTTATTACTCACTGAGTTGGAGTACTCACTTTACTCCCTGCACCTCGTGTGCAGAGGCAGGTATTTATTCACCCGGTAGCGGGTTTTGGCTGATTGGAGGCTGAGCTATAGGAGTTTAGCGAGGTGACTGCCAGCGTTCGCAGCGCCGCTTCTCTCTCTTTGTTCATTATTCCTATTCCGTGTATTTTTAGGCCTTGTAGAACTGTATTCACACTCTAATAGATGCTTGTGACTTGTGACACCCCGATTAGGGCTGTGTTGGGTTGTGCTTCCGTTAGTTATTTCATTAATCATATTTAAACTGTTTACTAATGTTTAATTATTTTTTTAAAGATGATATGGGTTTGTTGGCTGGCCTTGTCTTCACGAGAGACGTCATCACGACCGGGTTCGGGTATTGGGCCATGATAACTCAAAATGCCAAGAACAAGTCCAAGCCCTCAATTCGGAGCCAAACGATCCCAAACTAGTTAAACGAAGTAGGAACTAGTTAACATAGGCTCATTGTATCGAATTCTAGCTATTTAAGAAATTTTCCAACCATTATCACAAATTTTCTAAAAATCCGACCCCGGGCCCACGTGCTCAGATTCCAAAATTTTTCGAAGGAAGTTGTTCTCCACAACCTAAGGATCAATAATATATAATTTCTAATTGATTCCATAACAAATTTCTTGGTTAAATTTAAGTTTTAGCAAAACCCTAGGTTTAGCTCTGACCCCTTTGATTTTGCCTAAGTTCTAGTGTTTAATCTACCTAAAATACAAGTATTAAACTAAGGATGGGTGGAAAAAACTTACCTCTTGATGCTAAGTGAAGATCTTCTCTCTAAAGCTCCCAAATCGCCCAAAGGAGGAGTGAAAATGTTCAAAAAATGACTTAGAACCCGTCTTAAATGAACCTACTGGTTCAGTGATTTTCGCTTATGCGGTAAAGGGACCGCATCTGCAGAAAGGGGGAGGGAAGGCTGGGGCCACATCTGCGGTTCCTGGCTTGGCCCCCTTTGGGCCGCTTCTGCGATCGAAGAACCGCATTTGCGGTCCAAGAACTGCAGATGCGGTTATGACAGAAGCAGCAGTTCTTCAACCCTCTTCAAAATTTTTAACTTCACTAGAGCCTCGTCCAAATGACGCTCGGGGCTCCCGGGCCAGGCCTGAATATACCTACAAGTCTGAAATCACGAGACGGAACTACGCGAACCTTCGGAACACCCAAAATAACGCTACATCTAGAATTCACCCCCTAAAACCAAATGAATCAAATTTATGAACTTCAAGTTCTTAATTTTCCTACAACGGGCCAAAACGCTCTAAATCTACTCGGATTGACACCAAATTTTATTTGCAAGTCTGAAATAATATTTCGAACCTGTACCAGGCTTCGGAACCAAAATGTGAGCCCGATACCTTGGAAATCAATGATTACTTAGTTTCTTTAAATTCTTAAAACTTCAAATTAACAATTTCTAATAAAAATTCACTACTCGGTCTAGGGACCACGGAATTCGATTCTGGACATACGCCCAGGTCTCATATTTTCCTACAGACCCTCCGGGACCGTCAAATCACGACTCCGGGTCCGTTTGCCCAAAATGTTGACCAAAGTCAAACTTAATCTTTTAAGAAAATCCTAAGAAATCAAATGGGCATATTCCACCCGAAAATCTTCCAAATCCCAAACCAACCGTCCCAGTAAGTCGTAAATTAGTTAAAGCAAGCGCGGAGAGTTTTATTTAAGGGAACGGGGTTCAAAAAGGCAAAATAACCAGGTGGGTCGTTACATTATCCACCTCTTAAACAAACGTTCGTCCTCAAACGGACATAGAAAAGTACCCAGGTTGTTGAATAAATGGGGATATCTGCTCCACGTGTACTCCTCGGACTCCCAGGTTGCCTCCTCGACTAGTTGGCCTCTCTATTGGACCTTTACCGCAGAAATCCTCTTGGATCTCAACTGGAGATCCTGCCTATCAATAATGGAAACTACCTCTTCCTCATAGCCCAAACTTTCATCCAACTAAATAGTATAGAAGTCTAACACATGGGAAAAGTCAGCATGATATTTCCGAAGCATCGACACATGAAATACTGGATGAACTCCCGATAATCTGGGTGGTAGAGCAAGCTCATAGGCAACCTCCTTAACTCTCCTCAACACCTCGAAGGGGCCAATAAACCTTGGACTCAACTTGCCTTTCTTCCCGAACCTCATAATGCTCTTCATGGACGAGACTTTTAAGAGAACCTTCTCCCCAACCATAAATGATACATCGCGCGCCTTCTGATCCGCATAACGCTTCTGTCTGGACTGATTTGTGCGAAGCCTCTCCTGAAACAACTTCACCTTATCCAGGGCATCCTGTACCAAGTCTGTACTATAAAACTTAGCCTTACCAGGCTCGAACTATCCGATAGGAAAATGACAACGGCGACCATATAGAGCCTCATATGGAGCCATCTCAATGCTGGATTGATAGCTGTTATTATATGAAAACTCCGGCAAAGGCAAGAACTGATCCCACTGCCCTCCAAAGTCAATCACACATGCTCTAAGAATATCCTCTTAAATCTGAATTGTCCGCTCTGACTGCCCGTCGGTCTGAGGATGGGATGTTGTGCTAAGATCTACATGGGTCCCCAACTTACTCTGAACGACTCTCCAGAAATGGGAAATGAACTGAGGGCCTCTATCTGATATGATGGAAACAGGCACTCCGTGCAATCGGACTATCTCCCGAATATAAATCTGAGTATACCTCTCTGTTGTATAAGTAGTAGCCACTGGAATGAAGTGGGCCGACTTGGTCAACCTATCAACGATGACCCATACTGAATCAACCTTCCGCAAGGTCCGCGGCAACCCCACTACGAAATCCATGGTAATGTGTTCCCACTTCTACTCTGGTATAGGCATCTGCTGAAGTAGGCCACCCGATCTCTGATGTTCATACTTGACCTGCTGGCAATTTAAACACTTAGCCACATACTCCACTATGTCTTTCTTCATCCTCCGCCACCAGTAATGCTGCCTCAAGTCACGATACATCTTCGTAGCTCCCAGGTGAATAGAATACCGCGAACTATGTACCTCCTCTAGGATCCTCTTCCTAAGACCATCAATATTAGGAACACATAGGCGACCTGCAGTCGCAAGACACCATCCTAGCCAATAGAAACCTCCTTGGCACCTCCCTAAAGCACCGTCTTTCTGAGGACCGCCAA
Organism: Nicotiana glauca; assembly: GCA_026770625.1. Classification (NCBI taxonomy): domain Eukaryota; kingdom Viridiplantae; phylum Streptophyta; class Magnoliopsida; order Solanales; family Solanaceae; genus Nicotiana; species Nicotiana glauca. The sequence goes on along the minus strand of MU753307.1, from coordinate 35,266 downwards.
ATGTGGATCATTAAACTGTCGGGCCTTTATCTTCCCCAGTAATGAAGATTGAGCTACCATACATGCAAGAAACCGGTGGGGCTCCGAAATGTCCAACCTCACAAGCCTGTTAGCCAAGGACTGATTGTCCAAAGCTAGTGGTCTATCTGCTTCTGGAATAAATTTCAAGCTACCCATACTCTCTGCCTTTATGCTCAAGGCATCCGCGACGTTCGCCTTGCCCAGATGATGAATAATGGTGATGTCATAATTCTTTAGTAACTTAAGCCACCAGCGCTACCTCAAATTAAGATCCCTCTTCTTGAGAAAATGTTGCAAGCTGTGATGATAGGTATAAACCTCACATGAAGCCCCGTATAAGTAGCGCCTCCATATCTTAAGAGCATGAACAGTTGTTGCTAACTCCAGATCGTGCACATGATAGTTTTTCTCATGAATCTTCAGCTGACGGGAGGCATATGCAATTACTCGCCCCTCCTGCATAAATACACAACCCAAGCCAATGCGCGAAGCATCACACTACACTGTATACATCCCTGAACCGGAAGGCAACACAAGGACTGGTGTTATAGTCAAGGCTGTCTTGAGCTTCTGCAAGCTCGCCTTGCAATCATTGGACCAATGGAAAGGAGTACCCTTCTGAGTCAATCTAGTCAGAGGCGATGCAATAAATGAAAAGCCCTGCACAAACCGCCTGTAATAACCTGCTAACCCCAGGAAACTCCTAATCTCGGTCACTGAGGTGGGGCATGGCCAACTCTGAACTGCCTCAATCTTCTTGGGGACTACCTTAATACCCTCTCCTGACACAATATGCCCCAACAATGCCACCGACTCTAGCCAAAACTCACACTTAGAGAACTTAGCATATAGCTTCTGCTCTCGCAAGGTCTGGAGCAGTACTCTCAGATGCTGCTCGTGCTCCCCCAGGATATGCGAGTATATCAAGATGTCATCAATGAAGACGGTGATGAAGGAATCAATATAAGGCCTGAACACCTTGTTCATCAAATCCATAAATGTTGCTGGGGCATTAGTCAAGCCAAAGGACATCAGCAGAAACTCATAATGGTCATATCTAGTCCGGAATGCAGTCTTCAAAACATCCGAGTCCCGAATCTTTAGCTGATGGTACCCCAAACTCAAGTCTATCTTAGAGAACACCCTCACACCATGCAACTGGTCGAACAAATCATCAATACGAGGCAACAGATACTTGTTCTTGATGGTTACTTTGTTCAACAGGCGGTAGTCAATACACATCCACATAGTCCCATCCTTCTTCTTCACAAATAATACCGGTGCACCCCAAGGCGATACACTAGGTCTAATGAACCCTTTTCTAACAACTCCTCAAGTTGCTACTTCAGCTCCTTCAACTCCGTAGGAGCGATGCGATGCGATGCGGTGAAATAGATATAGGCTGGGTGCCTGGAGCCAAATCGATACAAAAATCAATATCACGATCCGGTGGTAAGCCAGGAAGATCAGAAGGAAACACATCGGCGAACTCTCAGACTACGGGAGCTGAATCAATCGTCGGAGACTCTACAGTGGTGTCTCGAACATAAGCTAGATAGGCCAAACACCCCTTCTCGACCATGCGCCAAGCCTTCAAGAAATAAATAACCTTACTAGGGGTATCAACTGTGGAACCCTTCCACTCCAACCTCGGCAACCTTGGCATCACTAGTGAAATCGTCTTAGCATAGCAATCTAGGACGACGTGATATGGAGACAACCAATCCATGCCAAGGATAACCTCAAAATTGATCATATCAAGCCAAGAGGTCTGCTCTAGTCTCGAAGCCGCAGAACGTGACCACACAGGACCGGTAGACCCGATCCACAACCACAGAATCACCCACATGAGTGGACACATGAACAGGAGTGCTCAAAGGCTCAGGATAAATAACCAGGAAACGAGCAAACAGAGATGATTCATATGAATAAGCAGACCCCGGGTCAAATAACACTGAAGCATCTCTACCAGTGACGGAGATAATACCTATGATAACGGCGTCTGAGGCCAATTAATCTGGCCTAGGCGGAAGAGCATAGAATCTAGCTGGAGCATCGGCTGGCTAGCCCCTGCCTGACTGAGCAGTAGCTGGCTGACCTCTCCCCGTCTGACCTCCACCTCTAGGTCGGCCCCGACCAGCTTGTCCTCCACCGCTAGGTGGTTGCGTCGCTGGTGCTGAAATCATGGGCTACTGACCCTGCTGTACTGCCTTGCCCCGAAGCGTGGGAGGTGGGGCAGGTCCTCTTCAGATGACCCGAATCTCCATACTCGTAGCACACTCTCGGTACCATAGCCTGCTGCCCTGGAGTCAGAGCCTGCTGACCCGTGTACCTACTGGATGAACCCTGAGTGGCCGGTAGGCGATAGGAACTCTCTGGCATAGCGCTGAAGTGCGCACTAGAAGGATCCTGATAACCTAAATACCCGCCGGAGGAACCCTGAATAGCTGGTGGGCGGTAAGAACTCTCCAGCATTGCACTAAAATAAGGCCTCACTAGAGCACCCGGGGGGTGCTGAATATGAGGGTCTGCTGGGCTTGCCCCTCCCGGAGTGACCTATACCCCTAGCTGGGGCACCTCTAAACTCTCCTGAAAACCGGGCCCTCTTGTCTTGCTGAAGCTGCTCTCTACCCCTCATGCGATACCCCTCAATCATGCGAGTAATCTCTACTACTAGCTGATACTCAGTGCCCATCTCCACCTCTTGGGTTATGCTAGCTCGAATACCAGGGTGCAAACCCTCAATAAATCTCCACACTCTCTGTGCATCTGTGGGAAGTATCATGAGTGCATGGTAAGACAACTCAGAAAACCTCACCTCATAATTGGTCACAGACATCTGACCCTACTCAAGATGCTCAAACTGGTGTTGTAGCTCTTCCCTCTCAGAGGGTGGAATATACCTATCCAAGAACAACTGGGTGAACTGACCCTAGGTGAGGGGAGGTGAACCCGATGGCCTACCAAGAATATAGGACTGCCACCATCTACGGGCCCTGCCCTCCAGCTGAAAAGTAGTGAAGTAAACTCCATATGACTCCAATATCCTCATATTGTGCTCTCTGTCCCTGCACCTGTCGATGAAATCCTGGGCATCCTCATGTCTCTCACCCCCGAAGACCAGAGAGTGAAGTGTAGTTCATCGGTCCAATAGCTTCTGCGGGTCACCATCCGCAGCTGGTCTGGGCTGGGGCACCACTGCGGCAACTGGCTAGGCCCCATCTGCGGGTAGTATACCCGGAGTCTGATACACTGCAGCTGCATGACCAGGAGCCTGGGTAGTAGGGGTATGTGCTCCTTCTCCCACCTGTGAGGTAGCTGGATCTGCTGGAAATAAACCAGCCTGAGTCATAGTATCCATGAACCGCAACATACGGCCCATGACCTCCTGAAATCCCTATGCTGTCATAAAGTCCGTTGGGGTCGGCTCAGCTGCAGGCACCTCGCCCTGCTCCTCCATGATAGGATCTCATGCGGGATCTGCTGGTGGTGTACTGGAATAGCTCTAGGATGCCCTCGTCCTCTACCACAGGCCGGTGCTCTCCCCGCCTCTGCCTCGGCCTCTAGCAACTGGGGGAGCGGCCCCGCCCAGGTCTGGAACATCAGTCGTGCGTGTCCTCAACATCTGTGAGAGAATGGGGGGGGGAATTTAGTATACTAAATCACTACACGATAGGAGATGAATAAAGAGTAGTCTTTCCTAATATCCTATAGCCTCTCAAAGATAAATACAGACGTCTCCGTACCGATCTACAAGACTCTATTAGGTCTGCCCATAACTTGTGAGACCTACGTGAACCTGGCTCTGATACCATGTTGTCACGATCCATTTTCGTCATAGGTCATGATTGCGCCCAACGCCATCGCTGGGCAAGCCAACACGGAAAAATACAATTTAAACTTTTGATTACTTTAACTACAAAATAGTTGAATAATTCTTTAAGTTGGAAATAGATTAGAAATGATGATAAAAATCATGATAATCATACAACCCCAAAATAATAACGTCTACTAATGTGTGTGCCAAGACCTGGTGTCACAAATAGTGGGCAACTAGTAGAATGTACAACAAAATATACTACCCTACTATCTGAACAGAATAGACAGCATAAAAACATAAGAAAACTCCTTCAAGTTGTTGCACGGCACGGAAAGGAAAATAACTCACCGTAGGAGTATCAAATCTGCTCAGTGGTGCGCGCCCGACTGGTAGTCAGATGTACCTACCTCAGACCATGTACAATTAAGTACAAAAGCGTAGTATGAGTACATAAACAATATGTACCCAGTAAGTATCCCGTCTAATCTCGAAGAAGTAGAGACGAGAGGTCGACTCGATACTTAGTAGGGTCAATTAATATGAGAAAAGTTTACAATAAGCATGGGTATTTCAAGTTATTTACATTTAAAAAATCATGGAGTAACAGTTCTTTACCAAACACTAACAAGGATGCTTGTCTATAGTCTAAGCAATTATGTAACTCAGCCCTTAAAGAATTTCTAAGCAAAAACATGCGCAAATAACCACCGTGGGACGTACGGCCCGATCCAATATAAAATAAATTGTGCACTACTGAGGGTCAAACGGCTGGAATGATAGATGCATCTGTTACCCTGCTCGCGAATCACCCGTACGACAAAGTCAAATAGAAAATAAGCTCATTAACAAGCAACATTAACAATTAATATATATATATATGAGGAGTAGCCATACACAGAAATACCAATTATTCTCCTTTAAAAGGCCAAACATGATAAGAGTCGTTCTCGAATCTCATTCTTCTTACTCAAAATGGTTCATACAAATCCGAGTTAATCAACACGTACTAGAATATCACGTAGAGCATGCTTATGGGTCCTAGACTACCCAGACTTAACATAATAGTCGTTGCGTACAGAATCTCGTCACCTAGTGCGTACATAGCTCCTGAATATAATGACAATTAATTTAATTATTATACCTATGGGGACAATTTCGTCTTACAAGGTTAGAAAGGAGACTCACCTCGCTCCAAAGTGCACTCCAAATGCCAAGAACAAGTCCAAGCCCTCAATTCGGAGCCAAACGATCCCAAACTAGTTAAACGAAGTAGGAACTAGTTAATATAGGCTCATAGGATCTTATTCTAGCTATTTAAGAAATTTTCCAACCATTATCACATGTTTTCTAAAAATCTGACCCCGGGCCCACGTGCCCGGATTCCGAAATTTTTCGAAGGAAGTTGTTCTCTAAAACCTAAGGATCTATAATATATGATTTCTAATTGATTACACAACAAATTTCATTATTAAATTCAAGTGTTAGCAAAACCCTAGGTTTAGCTCTAACCCCTTTGATTTTGCCTAAGTTCTAGTGTTTAATCTACCTAAAATACAAGTATTAAACTAAGGATGGGTGGAAAAAACTTACCTCTTGATGCTAAGTGAAGACCTTCTCTCTAAAGCTCCCAAATCGCCCAAAGGAGGAGTGAAAGTGTTCAAAAAATGAATTAGAACCCGTCTTTAATGAACCTACTAGTTCAGTGATTTCCGCTTCTGCGGTAAAGGGACCGCATCTGCCGTCCCGCATCTGCAAGATTTCAACTGCTTCTGCGGAAAGGAGGAGGAAGCTGGGGCCGCATCTGCGGCCTGGGAGCCGCATCTGCGGCCTGGGAGCCGCATCTGCGGTTTATGGCTAGGCCCCCCTTAGGCCTCTTCTGCGATCAAAGAACCACAGATGCGGTTATGACAGAAGCAGCAATTCTTTAGCCCTCTTCAAAATTTTCACTTCACTCGAGCCTCGTCCAATTGACGCTTGGGGCTCCCGGGCCCCGCCCGAACATACCTACAAGTCTGAAATCATGAGATGGACCAACTCGAACCTTCGGAACACCTAAAAAAACGCTAAATCTAGAATTCACCCCCTAAAACCAAATGAATCAAATTTATGAACTTCAAGTTCTTAATTTTCCTCCAACAGGCCAAAACGCCCTAAATCTACTTGGATTGACACCAAATTTTACGGGCAAGTCTGAAATGATATTTCGGACCTGTACCAGGGTTCAGAACTAAAATACTAGCCCGATACCTAGGAAATCAATGATTACTTAGTTTCTTTAAATCCTTAAAACTTCAAATTAACAATTTCTAATAAAAATTCACTACTCGGGCTAGGGACCTTGAAATTCAATTTCGGGCATACGCCCAGGTTCCATATTTTCCTACGGACCCTCTGAGACCGTCAAATCACGAATCCGGGTTCGTTTACTCAAAATATTGACCAAAGTCAAACTTAATCTTTTAAGAAAATCCTAAGGAATTAAATGGGCATATTTCACCCGAAACTCTTCCAAATCCCGAACCAACCATCCCAACAAGTCATAAATTAGCTAAAGCAAGTGCGGAAAGTTTTATTTAAGGGAACGGGGCTCAAAAAGGCAAAACGACCAGACGGGTCGTTACATCTTTGGTGTGCTAATAATTTTATTTCATCGGATCCTATGTAAATACGAGATACGTTATACACCAAATTTGTCATGACCCCAATTTCCCTCCATAAGATATCGTGGTGACACCTAGTTTCTAAAACTAGGTAAGCCTAACACTTACTGATTAAGTAATATACTATTAACCAAATAACTATTAAGCATGAAACACAAGTTTCCATAGTAAGTCGACAATCTCAATATGATACAATATCCCAAAATCGGTAGTACAATTCATAAGCTTTTCTAAGAGTCATTAGAAATAACAATACATCACTGTCCCGGAATAATAGGAAATATTGGGAATAAAATACAACAGAAGGTGACTTTGGAGCCCGCAAACGTCCAGCAGGTGTACCTTGAAGTCTCCAGACGCATAGGCATAAGTCTCAAAACAAAGTTGATCTGAAGTAACTGGTTCTGCACAAAAATGTGCAGAACTGTAGCATGAGTACACCACAGTCGTACCTAGTAAGTATCAAGTCTAACCTCGGTAGAGTAGTGACGAGGCAAGGTCAAGACACCTACCAAACAAGTAAACCTGTGCAGGATATGACATAAAGCTAACAAGTAAAGAATATCAATGTAAGGCCAATAGTAGAAAGAATTCAAATTACAATCAACAATAAAGTTATGGGGAACACGAATGGAACCGAGAAATAACCAAGCAATTAAGCAACAACGTAGTCGGGGTACGGATGAAGTATGAATTTTTTCAAGTAGGGAAAACGATCAACTCAACCAATCAAATTATTTCTAATACACGAATTTCAAGAATCCCACTTCTCGTAATCTCAGATCATAAATCACAACTTCCAAACGTTACACATGGCACCTTGTGCCCATATTTTAATATCGCTTTTGCACAGCAAATTTCACGTGCTACCAGGTACATAATATCCATGGCAAATCCTAATAAATAATATTCGAGGGATCTATTCATATACAATAAAGTAAAACTGCAGTTTCTGAACCAAACAGAAAATCAATGAGAAAATAAGTTTATTTTGGAAAATATTTGGGAGAATAAAATAACGTTTTCAAATAAAATAATGCATCGGATAATATGTTGATTTAAATATAGAATTTAATAAATTAAAACATAATAGCAATTCCTTTGTAAGTAAAGTAGAAACATTAGACAGGGTATGAAGATTAAGTTGAGAAATCGATTAAGGTGAAATATGATGACGATTAAAAATAGTAAGGTACCGAATGAAACGACGAGTTTTTACTTAAGAGTCACATAAGGTAAGCATGTTATTAATTCTTTATTTAAACCGTTATGTTACTAACAACTCAACAGGGTATGAATAATGACTTAGCGTAGAATTCATCTTGAAAATTAACTCACCAAAATAATAGTAATAGGAAAGGGAAATAGTAAGTGACGCAAAGCAGTAAACTAATGAAAATAACTCAATCCTCGAAAACCACTAAAAACCAAAAATACCAATCCTTAGAGTCTCGTATGAAAGAATCGAAGCCCGCACAATATAACAAGGAATATAAAACACATAAATTATTGCAGCGCGCAACCAATCACACCGTAAAAACACGATACTCCCTTATTCAACCATGTAAATATCAATAATAATAAGTAAATATATGTTGAGTCGGGCAACCCGATCTCACCATAATCAAAATTAATATCATAATCCTCCCTTATTTCACCATATCAATCCTCCATTATTTCACCATATCAATCCTCCATTATTTCACATGTTGTGGCGCACTACCCAATCCTCCCGTATCAATATAATCCTCCCTTATTCTACCTGTTGCGGTGTGCAACCCGATCCACAAGAAATTCAAATTAACATCAACAATCAAATACTCAATTTACAAGAGTTTCTACAATCATAAGGTATGAGTACACGAAAATGAAGGAATTACATAAAAATCAAGGAACGCAACAAATATTACAAAAGCAACAGGACAAGTGAAGCACGTGACAACTAAGGTGTGCAATCACAATAATTAAGGCAAGTAGCAGATAAGCACAGAGTCATGGAAGGAACTCAACAATTAAGAGGTCATAAGACAATAAGGAAGGCAACAACTTCAACTAAAGCATATAAGTGCAAAATATCAAGTAAAAAAGATAATGAGCTCTAACAGCGTCAAATAAAATATGTAAGAGTAGATTAATAATGAGAGACATAACAAGTCATGGAAATTCATATAAATGCATGGACTAGACCGCTCAAATACCACATATAGCTCGTGTACCCACTAGTCACCTTGCGTACACGGCTTTCACATAACACACATAGCACTCAACTCGAATCCTAAGGGGTAGTTCCCCCACACAAATTTAGACAAGACACTTACCTCGAAAAAACTAAATCGATACTCTAAAATGACCCTCTCCTGTGAAACAACCTCCGGACGGCTCAAATCTAGCCAAAATAACTTTATAACATAAATAAAAGCCATAAAAATAATTCTGAATAATAAAGTTTCAATTTTTAAAGAAAATTGAAAAGTCAACCCAAGAAGTCAACTCCAGGCTTGCACCTCGGAACCTGACAAAATTCATAAAATTCGAATATCCATTCTGATACGAGTCCAACCATACCAAAATTATTAGTTTCCGATATCAATTCGTCCTTCAAATCCTCATTTTACGTTTTTTGAAAGATTTTACAAAATTATTCATTTCCTCTAATTCAAATTACTAATTTAATGTTAAAAACAAAGATGGAATCACGAAATGTAATCAAATTCGGATAAAAACACTTGTCCCAAACTAACACGTGAATATCCCTTCCAAAATCTCCTAATTCCGAGCTCTCTAACTCAAAAACTGATAAAATATCAAATCCTAAAAAAATAAAGTACTTTATATTCTGCTCAGGCATTTGCACATCGCGATCGCGGAAATAGACATGCAATCGTGAAAAGGAAACAATAACTGCCAACAAAAATAAACTATGTGATTGCGAGAACATCAGTGCGATCACGAAGACCAGTGAACCAAAGAAGCGCAAACGTGAAACACCTCCCGCTAACGCGTAAGCTAAAGAGTCTGCCTCCTTCCACAGCACTACGCGATCGCGAACTTCATGACACGAACATGACTAGCAACCATTGCGAACGTCATAGCAGCTATGCAAACGCGAAGAAGGACCATGCCCAGCTCCCACATCACATCGCGATCGCGACAGCAAACACGTGATCGCATAGAGTACCTGAAGCATCAGAAAACCAGCAACTCTAAAACATGACGAAATGGCCTGAAGCCATCCAAAACACACCTGGGGCCCCCGAGAACCCGTCGAAACAAACCAACTCGTTCCATAACATAATGCCAACCTGCTCGAGGCCTCAAATCACATCAAACAACGTCAAAACTACGAATATCACCTCAAATCGAACCAAATGAACTTAGAAACTTTCAACTTCTACAACTCGCGCCGAATCATATCAAATCAACCCGTAATGATGCCAAATTTTTCATGCAAGTTCCAAATGATACAACAGAGCTATACCAACTCCCAAAATCGAAATCTGAGCCCGATATCAACAAAGTCAACTCCCGGTCAGACCTCTCAACCTTCCAAACCTTCAACAATTTTCGCCAAAATGTGCCGAAACCTTCTAGAAATATCCAAATGCAAATCCGGCATACGCCCAAGTCTAACATCACCATCCGGACCTAACGGAACCATCAGAACTCTAATCCGGGGTCAAACGCTCAAAAGTCAAACTTGGTCAACTCTTCCAACTTAAAACTTCTTAGTTCAGAATCATTTTTCCAAATCAATTCCGAATAACATGAAAACCAAAACCGACGATTCACACAACTCATAATACACCATACGATGCTGCTCAACACTTCAAATCGCTAAACGGAATGTAAGTGGTCAAAACGACCAGCTGGGTCGTTACAAGACTGTCCTTTTCCGTGTAAAAGAGAAAAATAATTGGTGGTAATTAGTAGCTACTAACTAATCAAGAAAAACTCTTGGTATATACTTTTTTTGTAATGGATTGATTTAACTTAGAAGTTGTGAACTTCAAATCCTGAAAATATCGTACCAAAATTTTATTTTCAAAATTCTCTTTTCCATAATTAATCTAGTTAGTTGGTTGCAATTTATGATAATGATTTAGCACTTAATTATAATTATTAAATTTGAAATGAAAACTGGCCTAAAATTCCCTTAATCAGAAATAGCCCATCCATAAAGCAAACAAATCTTGAAAACACAGCACCTATATTCTTATGGTAAAATTCGTTCACCTACTGAAAACTTTGTACTTCTAAGCTTCCCATTGCCCATAACAAAAGCTCGTCTTTAACATAAAAAAGACTGGCAGTGGGCGCTCTTCAAATAATTCATTGCTTGTAATTCACTTCACTCTTCACATGCTAATTTATGTACCATGATACTACTCCAGTATGAGTGGTTGATTTTACCGCTCATCAAAAACACAGCTTGGTGCACGAAACATTTCGTATTCATGCCGGATTTGAAAAAGGATCAAACATAAGGAGGAATAGTGGCGAATTTAGAGTATAGTTACTGAATTCCCAGAACCCAATAACTTTTGCATACATCCTGTATTTTTTATTAAAATGAGCATAGTAAATGAGCATCATATAAAAATGTTATTATAGAGAGACTTGATTATATCTATATTCGTACATATATAATTAAATTTATAGTGTTACCTCAATTTTGTCACTAGTTACGGTAAACTAATATAGAGTACAAATATGGGTAATAAATAATTTTCCCAAAAGAAAACTGTTTTTTCAACAAATTTTCCCTATTTTATATTTTTCCTCACACCCAACTACCCTTTTCCGAAAGATAAGCCCCTCAAAGAAAGAGACAAGAAAAAAGAAAACAAAATTCCATTTGTTTCCAAATTTAATTAAACCCCAAAAACACGGAATCTGTGAAAAAGACAACTATCACAATACCTTATATAACCTTTTAAATTACTCACACATTTGCAAATCTTCTTTTCATGCTTTTTCTTCCTTCTACTTCTATAATGTCTTCAAAGAGCAATAAAAAATGGAATTTTGGGAAGTTATTCATATCCAACGGAGTTGGTTGTAGTGGTTGTCGTAAGCCAAATTCAGTAGACATATTAGAACCAAATCCAAAGCTAAAGTCCAAAATTCCTATTCACACAAATCAATCACCTAAAATTTGTCACACTTCTTCAAGTTTTGGGGAAATCAATGATATTGATCTTGTTGAAGATGATCACACTTCCATCACATTTTCCATTAACATAGATTCATTATCTCCATCAAGTTCTAATCAAAATGATTATACCAATTTATCACCGTCAGAAGCGAATACAGAATCTAGAATCAGCCTGTTTCCAGAAACTCGTGGTGATATTGCCGTCGTTAGGAACTCAGATGATCCATTTCAAGATAATTTCACTTCCACCACCTTCTGTACTAACATAGATTCATTATCTCCACCTATTTCTGATCAAAATAATGATACCAATATATCACCGTCAGAAGCAAATTCAAAATCTAGAGTCAGTCTGTTCCCAGATATTTGTGGTTGTGGTGTTGTTGCCAAGAACTCAGATGATCCATTTCAAGATAATCACACTTCCAATACCTTCTCTACTAACATAACTTCATTGTCTCCACCTATTTTTGATCAAAATAATGATACCAATTTATCACGATCAGAAGTGAATTCAGAATCTAGAGTCAGTTCGTATCTCGAAATCCGAGATGTTGCTGTCCTCAAGAATTTATATGACTCATTTCAAGATAATCACATTTCCAACACCTTCTCTACTAACATAGATTCATTATCTCCGCCTAATTTTCATAAAAATGATGATATCAATTTTTTACTGCCATCAGATCAGGCGGATTCAGAATTTAGAGTCAGCGTATGCCCAAAAATTCATGGTAGTGTCGCGGTGGTCAAGGATTCGAGTGATCCGTTTCAAGATTTCAAGAAATCCATGCTCCAAATGATCTTTGAGATGGAAATTTACTCACCTGAAGATTTAAAGGAGCTATTGATTTGTTTTCTACATCTTAATTCGCCTTCTTATCATGAGATTATTATTCAAGCTTTCTTGGATATTTGTGCTAATTGAAAGATTATATTGTGAACATTTTTTTAAAAGGGTTTATCACGAGGTTTACGAAAAGATGTAGGACAACTAGAAAAAGAAAAAAAACTTTTATTTTATGAAACAACTATTAGTAGTTGATATCATTTTTATACTTTTCATTTTATATGTTAATTTTGTAACTTTACTAAATTGATTTTCCATTTATATACACGTTGTACATTTTTAGCACTATACAAATTGAGTTTTCGTCATTGTATTTGCAACATTTTATGTATATATTAATACCCATGTAGTTTTGCCACTGAATTTTGCAGTGGTTTCTTCATCTTCATCATCATCATCCCTGCGTAACTATCAAGTCATTGGCTTAACGCA
>MU753307.1:3908-21114 GCA_026770625.1 Nicotiana glauca | reverse complement strand
GGGGGTGGAAGGGGGGGGGGCATAATCTTTTTCATTTTAAAACAATGTCAAAACTCTTAAAAGAAGCATATTATTTTCAGATATATGGTCTATTTAACATGCATTTCAACTACAAGACAGCATAATTATGCTAAATTTTGAGTTGATAATGAGGGTTGTTACTGTAAATTATTGGGAGGTAAACTTCCATATATCTATATATATGGATCAGTCATTCAAAATAATTTTTTTACGTAGTCATTTTCAGTGGATGCAAAATCTAGAGACGAGAACTAAGAATTTCTTGTTCTCTTTTGGGGCACTTTTGGGCAGGGGAAGTAGGTTGTGTGATGGTAATTTTTTAAATAAAGTGAAAAATTCCTCGACCAAATTTTTTTATGTAAATTTGATGGGTTCGACTCCAACAGTTAATTCTATTATGATTTTAAAATACATATTTATTTAAATGAGCAAATTTAACTTGAATAGTGTACAACTAGAACTCTATTATTCACTTTAAAACATGTATATGTGATATCGCAATTTAAAAGGAAACATAAAAATGAAAAAAAAAACATACAAAATTAAATACTTCCTAATATCACTTTAGGTACCAATATTTCCTTCGTCTTCATTAGATCATGTTACTTCCAATTGCCTTTTCAACTACGCGTATTTACTTTCACCAGCTTTCTCTAACGTATCAATTTATCTGCTTTTGAAACTTATGGCTATAAAGTTGGACATTTCAAAAGCATATGATACAGTCGAATGGATTTATATTCCAAAAATACTTTTACACATGAATTTTCATGATAGGTTTGTGAACTGGATAATACAATGTAACTCTACACCTACATATACTTTTAATCTTAATGGAAGGATTGTGGGATCGGTTAGACCTACTAGGAGAATAAGGTAAGGAGATCCATTATCACCATATTCATTCTGACTTTCTGCAGAAGTTTTTCTACTCTATTAAATGTTGCTGAGACTCGGGATGATATTCAACGGCTACAACTTAATAGAAACGGACCTACTATAATCACTTATTTTTTGCCGATGATTCTTTCATATTTTGTTCAGCCAAAGCTAGAAATAAGGAATATTGCGTGTATCTTAAGGAAGTATGAGCAAAATTCTTGGACAAATGATAAATCTGCTATACATTTTAGTAAAAATGTAATAGAAGAGGAAATGATTGAAATTTGTACTTTGATAAGTATCTTATGGGGTTGTGATTTATTGATCAAGTGGTTGAGGTGGAGAGTCTCAGAAGGGAGAAATTTTAGTGTATGGAGGAACTCGTGTATTCCAAATAATAATAATTTTATCCCAAAAACTATCCAAACCAATAAGAATTTAAATTTAAAAGCTTTTGATTTAATTGATGAAGATGGACATACATGATCAATTCAAGATCTTATTACCAATTTTGAATCAGATGACATATATACTATATTATCAATTCATATTTCCACCATAGGAGGAGCAGTAGATAGATTAATATGGTACTATTCAAAATCTGAAAATTATGAAGTTAGATCGAAATACCATTTAGCAAAACAGATGCTCAATCTAATTGTCATTCCTTTACTGAGTCATTTTGGGACTCACTGTGAAATTTAGGAGTGAAAAATATTGGCATGTTGGGAACAATTTGGAAGCTCTTTCTGATAATATTTTTTTTGAGATTTCATTATCTACATGTCCTCGTTCTACACTTGTGTGGAAACTAAGTCCTATAAACTGGCGTGCTTTAAAAATATTAATAATTTTTTAATTTGGTGGGACAAGATGGTTTCAGATGCTAGACAATATCCTAAGTCAATATAGTTACTAAATTTAAGTGTTAATATTATGTGGCAAATCTAGAAAGCTATGAATGCTTTAATCAAGATAGGTTTGAACCAGATGATATCGTTTCTAGGTCTCTACTTGATTATTATGAGTATAAAGAATATTTAGTTACTTCCTCATCTACTAATTCCCAAAATGAGAATTGTTTTACGGCTCTACTAACAAACCACCAAGATGGTATTTTATTATTTACTGATGCAGGTCAGCAGGTGAATGCTAGAAGAGCGGGTATTGATGTTGCGGCTTTAGATAGCTTTAGGAAACTACTTCATGCCCATGGATCCCCAATCCAGTTTGTGGGAAAAGCCTTGACTGTGAAGCGCTTGCGATAAGAATGGCTCTCTATGTGTGTCACGACCCAAGTTCTCCCTCCATGAACTATCGTAACAGCACCTAGTCCCTACGGCTAGTTAAGCCTAACAATTTGGGGAAAAGGGGATTTAAAAGTACAAGCTAGCCATCTAGCAGATAAATATAGATAAAGCGTTTAAAATACCGCTTGGCATATATATAATAATAACACTCTTGACCAATAATAACACTCATTGTGATCCGGAACCTCATGAATCTCAAGCCAAAGAAAAATACATAAGGTTTTCTAACTCCAGAAGTCTAATACAAAGGAAATACAGGGAAAAGCCTATAACTGAAGGGAGAATAGAGAGGAACATCTAGGTCTGCGGACGCGGCAGATATACCTTGAAGTCTCTGAATCGCCTCGATTCACGGATAGTATGGCTAAGCAAAAGAACCCGAATATGCGCACGAAAAACATGTGTAGGAAAGGGCATGAGTACACCACAGCGGTACCAAAAAGTGCCAAGCCTAAGCTCGGTAGAATAGTGACGAGATCAGGTCTGGGCCTTACTAGTTATATGTATAACAAGGTAAAATAATATGAAATGAGACAGTATAATTAAAGATACTACCAATTAATAAAGATTAAATCACAAGAAGAAATAACTCAACACACAGAGATAGCAACAAGGGATCTCCCAGGATAATGTCTCGTAGTCCCAAACGTAAATGAACAAAGGATCTTCCGGGATTCCGTCCCGTAGTCCTAAAAGGGGGATCTACCAGAATACCGTTCCGTAGTCCCAAAGTAAATACACAACCAGAGGAGCTAACGGAATTGACAAAATTCCATTCCAGAACCATCTTCATACTATTCTGACCAAGGTCCAAATTCTAAAGCTTAGACTCTCATTTGGGGATTAGGTGTCCCAAAACACTCCGAAACTCAAGATGAACCATCCCGAAAAATCAGAATAGTAGAAATAAACTCAGGGAAAGCAGTTAATAGGAGATCGGGGCATTAATTCTCAAAATGACCGGCCGGGTCTTTACATTCTCCCCCTCTTAAAACATTCATTTGTCCTCGAACAAGCATAGAGTGTACCTGAAGTGGTGAAAAGATGAGGGTGTCGGTTGCGCATATGCTGCTCGGTCTCCCAAGTCGCCTCCTCGACCGGCTGATCCCGCCACTGAACCTTTACTGATGCAATGCTCTTTGACCTCATCTTTCGAACCTTCCTGTCCAATATAGCCACTGGCTCCTCAACATAAGATAGATCCTTGTCCAACTGGACTGAACATAAATCTAACATGTGCGACGGATCACCGTGATACCTCCAGAGCATCGAAACATGAAATACCAAATGAACTCCTACCAAGCTGGGAGGTAAGGCAAGCTCATAAGCAACCTCCCAATCACGCCGCAATACCTCAAAGGGGCCAATAAACTTTGGGCCCAATTTTCCCTTCTTCCTAAATCTTATAACGCCCTTCATAGGCGAAACCCAAAGCAAGACCCGTTCTCCAACCATATAGGAAACATCACGAACCTTCCGGTCCGCATAAATCTTCTGTTTGGACTGTGTTGTGCTGGGTCTATCCTGAATCACCTTAACCTTCTCCAAAGTATCCTGAACCAAGTCTGTGCCCAATAATCTAGTCTCTCCTAGCTCAAACCAACCTACTGGGGATCTACACCGCCTACTATATAATCCTCATACAGTGCCATCTGAATGCTGGACTGATAACTGTTGTTGTAGGCAAACTCCGCCAGTGGAAAGAACTGATCCCAAGAAACTCCAAACCTATCACACACACACGTAGCATATCCTCAAGAATCTGAATAGTGCATTCAGACTGTCCATCCGTCTAGGGGTGAAATGTTGTGCTCAACTCCACCCGAGTACCCAACTCATATTGTATGGCCCTCCAGAACTGTGATGTAAACTGAGTACCTCTATCTGAAATGATAGAAACTGGAATACCATGTAGACGAACAATCTCATGAATATAAATCTCCATCAACCGCTCTGAAGAATAGGTGGTATCCACAGGATGAAGTGTGCGGACTTGGTCAGCCGATCCAGAATCATCCAAATAGCATCGAACTTTCTCAAAGTCCGTGGGAGTCTAACTACGAAGTCCATGGTGATACACTCCCACTTCCACTTTGGAGTCTCTATCTGCTGAAGAAAGCCACCCAGCCTCTGATGCTCATACTTCACTTGCTGGCAATTAAGGCATTAAGCTACAAACCCAACTATATATTTCTTCACCCTTCTCCACCAATAGTGCTACCTCAAATCCTAATACATCTTTGCGGCACCCAGATGGATGGAATACCGCGTACTGTGGGCCTCTTCTTGAATCGACTCCTGAAGACCATCAATATTAGGTACACATACCCGACCCTGCATCCGCAATACCCCATCATCACCAATGGTCACATCTCTGGCATCATCATGCAGAACCTTATCCTTGAGGAAAAGCAAATGAGTGTCATCATACTGACGCTCCCTGATACAATCAAACAAGGAAGACCGAGAAATCACACAAGCTAGGACTCGACTGGGCTCAGAAAGATCCAATCTCACAAACTGGCTGGATAAGGCCTGAACATCCATCATCATAGGCCTCTCCGCTGCTGGTAGATAAGCCAAACTCCTCAAATTCTCCACCCGGCAACTCAAACCATCATCCACCACATTGGCCTTGCCCGGGTGATACAAGATAGTGATATCATAGTCCTTCAGCAGCTCTAATCACCTCCATGTTGATACCTGATTTTTCCCTACGTATTTTTACTCAAAATATTCTCAAAATAGTATGTACATGCATATATAAGCATACCCAAAAGTTTTGGTATTTTTTCTTATTTTAAAGATTTTTTAAAATCACTTTGTTGTCTATTTTAATAGTACAAAATTCAATAATTATTTTCAGACTATTATTTTTGGTGAATAATTTATTTTATTCTCATATTTACACCCGGATATAATTAAGGTGATTTGTTTTTGCATATTTTATATAATTTATTTGGTATTTTTAAAGCTAAATTGCTATAATTGTAATTATTGCCTATTTTCTGATTAATAGTATTTTACAAATACAAAATCGCTCATAGTATTTGTTTTAATTAACATTTATATGTTATTAGTCAATTTAGTGCTTTTAATTGGTTTTTAAAACTATTTTAACTATTTGTATTAAAATAAAAAGGGAAGAAATGGCTGTTTAACATTTAGCCTCGTTCATTTCAATTATAACCCCTTTACATTCCAATTTTAACCACAAATTGAACCCCCAATTTCAACCCCAAAACCCCCGACCCAGTCCTCAAATCACCCGACCCATACCCAATTTAATGACCCGGTCCAGCTTTAATCTAATCTGAGCCGTTGATCAAGTGAGATCAATGATCCAGGTTTTATTTCCAAAATTAAATCCAACAACCCCCCCCCCCCACAAACCCTTCATTTCAGAGACGGTCTCTCTCTCTCTCTCTATACTGACTCTTGCTCTCCCTTCTCTCTGGAACCTTTTGGTTCTCTCTCTCGTCTCCGATGAATCCACCGCCTCTCCGGCCACCTCCAGCCTCACTACTCTCTACCACCAGCCGCCGTGAAACCTTGTCTTGTTGATTCCCTTCATTTTCGAGACTCTAGAAGCCTCCACCTTACAAAATGGTCATCAGAAGCTCTGCCTGGCCTATCTCCGGTCTTTCTCCGATGGGTTATGGTTTGATGGTGCTACGAGCATCATTATTGACGAGTTTCACAGCCAAGTTCCCTACCTCTCATTGGTTTATTACGAAACCCTAATTTTCTTAAAACCTTGTCTTTTTAAATGATTTTTAACTTACGCTTTTGTGTTTTACACTACTCTCTACTCGATCTTTTTGATTGTTCAAGTTTTTAACGTTTTGTTCTTCTTTTAAAACTAGGGTTTTTTGAACCCTGTCAAAATCACTATATCTTCTGATTTTTTTTAGTATTATATGTTTATGTGGTCTTCTGGTTACTCTCCGAGTTTCATGCTTTAATTTTGCTATTAGGGTTCCAGCCCTCTATTGATTCTGTGATTTCTTGCTTAGGGTTCTCTGATTTTCATGCCTATTTTGTTTTATAGGTCTAATCGTTCATCGTTTACCAAATATCCTGCTAACTTTGTTCATCTCTTCGAATCCCTGACTTGTATATGTTTTCCATAGAAGTTTTAGACTGATTTTTTGAATCACTTCCTTATTTGTGAAATGCTCTCCTTACTTAGTACTGATTCCTTGTGATTTTCAATTTCATCTGTGATTCTTTGAACTAATTTTTGTGCACAATATGTTGTCCTTATACTTTCCTTACTTGAAATATTCTGTATACTTTTACTACTCATATTATGGAAATTTCAGTCTTGCAAATAATAATTTTCCTTATTTGATACAATTTGTACCCGTTTGAACTATGACTCCTTAATTGAAGGGAGTCCGAGTTTTTAATTGATTCTAATTGGTATTATTTCTATAACTATGATCAGTCTATATGTATTACCTTATTCTCACTTAATTTGAGTGCTATGAGTACCCCCCATTCTCTTTTGCATTACACATTGATACATTGCACATCACACACACGGACACGAACAAAGCTCATTGCTCTGAACTCTCTCTTACACACATAAGCATACTTGGTGTTCTCTCTTGTTTTCTACACATCCTCTCCCACTTTCCTGTTGACTACTGATTATTCAATCGGCTGAAAGCCAAGTCTGAGTGATCTTTGGGGGGCTACTCCATTATTCTACTGATCTATACATTGCTGATTGTTTGGTCTGCATACTACTGCTCACTTCCCTGCACACTACTACTCTACACTATCTCATCCTTGACTGGTATGCCCTCTATTTGATTTAAAGTATCCAAAACAATATGCTTTTATACATGTTGCACCTTATTTTGTTTCTTCTCTGTTGTTCTTATTGAAACTAGCATGCCCCTGTGTGATTATCCTTCTATTAATTCGGCATGCCTTCTGGTTTGCTTAATGCATGTTCTCTCCTGCCCCCTAGCCCTAGTACATTCTCAACATGTGATCATGAGCCCTTTTGGTTGAAACATGTTGACTGTCTAAGTTTTGAAGTGCTTTCCTTTGGTATCTAGGTGCAATTGTGTTATTACATGTGAACTACTTGCCCCCACTTCCCTTTTCCCTGTTTGTGTTTACTACCCGGAACTATATGAGGTACTTTGGTTCTGAGTTTGTCAAAATTGTCCTATTTTTTTACTTTCAAAGTTGGTTCTACGTGAATCATTCTTTTTTTTTTTATAACTGCTTTTCAACTCAATTTCTTTAAAGAAAATTCTATCACACTCTCACTACTCCTAGAGTTTAGGTTCTACCCCCTTTCGTGTAAGCATTGCCTTGGGTACCTTTGAGTGCCCATTGAACTTTGATGCACAAGGCTGGTAATTCCACACTGCACTTGTTCAAAGATTTTTGTAATGTTTGGGTGCTGGTACTGGCGAAGGACCCCCATTGGGCCCTTAGGGAGCTTTGCCACACCCAAACCATGGTCAAGGCTGTGAAACTCGAAAGAAGTGAGGTTGGAAGATTGGTCCTGGTTGAAGGCTCCCTATAGAGTGGCTTCTTATTTTATTTTCCATTATGTAATTCAGCTATCATGGTTTGTAATAACTTGTAAACAACTGCTTGGGGCTATAGTGAAATTGGGAGGGATTATGCATGCTTAGTTTAATTAATGGGTAGAGAACATGTCTATAGGGCTTTACTTACCAATTTGTGCAATAAAGGCCATGCGTAGGACATGCATCTTACACCTAGATATCCTGTTTTCAGTTCTTTTGTTATACTCACTTTGTAATCAGTTAGTAATTAACAAACAAGTCTTACGAAACTACTACTGCATTTAGAGACCATGTTTTAGGAACTTTATGTGCATTAGATATCATGTTATTTAGGGTTGCAATTGGCGAACGCCTCACCAACTGTTTAATTTAATAACACAAGTTTGGTTAATTGCGTCTTCTCTTTAAAACTAAAATTAATATACATGTTCACCCTTTTTAAGACAAGTAGGCAATACACACGACGCCTAGGTAAGCTTTAGGCCCAATAATAAACTGATTGATCTTGTTTTACTAGTTTCATACTACTCAGCCTTTTAACTTTCCCAACTCCGTTTTTATCTGCCTCTCTGAAGTCCACTCTTTTACTGAAAATCTCTTTATCTAGAAATCCGTTTCGTATTTATATGCTCTCACTAATTTCCTGATTCTTGCTCTATTAAGTTTTCAAATTACTGGTTTACCTTTCTGCCCAGGATCACGTTATTTTGATACTTGTCTAATTAAACTATCGTATTATCAAATCTCTACTTTTTCCAAATGATGTTTTAACAGGTACCTCACCTTTACTTACTCAATTGTTTTCTTAGTTGTATTTCTGCAAGTAAAACAATCTTCAAATCACTCAGTTGTGGTTAAACCTTCTGCTGAAACTCATCTTCAAACTCGCGTTCTTTTAAGACCTTAAATGTGTTTGAGACGTGCTAATTACATGTTTACTTGTGAGGGACCTGTGAGCCTCTTATTTGCCTTTGTATGGTTCCTTTATGTGTAGTCCTACCTATTATGTATGTCGCCTAGCATTTTGTCCTTTAAACCTAAGGGTTCAGCCTAGTCCTTACCTTGTAGGAATAGTGGTCCTAAATACCCTCTAGGACTTATAGGACGGGACGGGTAATAGCACGCAATAAGCATTCGTGACCAATCCACACGTTTAAATAACCTTTACGGGGTGGGAAGGGTAGAATATGGAGATGATGACCGATGCGCTAATATCACGTGCGACCCCTCTTTGAGGAGAGATTGTTTTGTATTGCATTGAAGTGATCCATATTAATCATAAACCTAAGATCCCTTTTCCTTTTTTGTCTTTGTTTGTCTTTGTTTTCTCTCTTCAGAATTGTTTAGACCTTTCAAATCTCTGCTCTCTTTCTACTTACTTTCACAAGTTTCAATTTAATTGCAAGTCCTTATTTGAGCCTTGATTGATTATTTGTAAAGTCACAACATAGCATGGTCGCGAACCACACTAGTGGACCTTGAGGAGTGCATAACACCTTCCTCTCGAGATAATTTCTAGCCCTTACCTGAACTCTGGTTTTCAAATTCAAAACCCTTAGTGTCCTAATGCACTTAATCATTAGGTGGTGAATCTTCAATTCCAAAAACCCAATTCCCAAACGAGAATAGAGTTATCTTCCCAAATGTTGTAAATCCGATTTCGCGAGAAAAAGGGGACGTCGACAGCATGACGACTCTGCTGGGGACTTCTTTAAGGCTTTTACCATTTCATGTTATTTGTGACTTTATTGCTTTTTTATTGCTTTATTTAATGTCTTTATTCGAAACTGACCTGGCTTTTTGTTTTCTTTTCTTTAATGTTTTCTTTTACTGCTTTCCTTCAATGTCGTTGTAATTTTACTGCAATTATTGTAATCATTATGAACGTGAAAATACGTGACAATTTGTTTCATTTTTGTAGTTGCATCTTCAACATCATATTCCACTCATGTCAAACAAATACCATAGCAATACTTGATGAGTTGTTGTGCTCTTCCGATATTATTACCCCCTAAATTTGGCAAAGGCATATTTGTGGTAAAACCAGTCGATCAACGGTGCAGTCGACGGTTCCGTGCCTTTCTCTCTTCAGTTGTCCGCTCAAGGGTACCGGTCTAGCACCCCATAGAAACCTTATTCTATTTAACTGTTCGTGCATCACTGTCAAACCTAGTCGAGTCAGTTATGTTGTCCAAATAATGACTCTTTAAGATAGCCTTGTCCAAAGTCCACTGGGTTCCCCTGGAACCCAAACGAACAACACCATATTCTGTGCATTTATTTGGAGAACTAAATATTGTTTATGCTAATTGTTGATTTAAATAGTCGAGTCCGGCGGGGGTAGGGTCTAACACTTTATTTTACAGAAAATGGAGAACAAGGTCCCCAACTTCGGTATGATTAGCACGCCCACACTCTTGCTGACCTGGTGAAGGAATCTCCCATCAAGTGACCAAATCAAAGAATGAAAAGAGAGGGTCACCAAGGATACCAAAAAGCTGGAGGATCTGATCAAAGAGAACATTCAACATGGGGAAGGTCCTTCTGGGACCAAATAGATAGGATTCTTTTCTTTTTGCTTTAAATGTAATAAGGCCAATGGCCATTAGTGACATTTTTTATTTCCTGCAATTTTAGTGTTGTATTGGGATTTGTCTTATTTTTATCAATAAAATGAGGCATTTAGCATTTTAAGTTCCCCAAATCAACTTGTCGCTAGGCCTACCTCGA
The DNA here is from genome assembly GCA_026770625.1 of Nicotiana glauca. Taxonomy (NCBI): domain Eukaryota; kingdom Viridiplantae; phylum Streptophyta; class Magnoliopsida; order Solanales; family Solanaceae; genus Nicotiana; species Nicotiana glauca. Next base: position 10,613 of record MU753307.1, on the reverse strand, counting down.
GCACAACGAGGCACCCAAATTAGGACACGACTTATGTTCTTACACTATGTGTTTAAATATTGCAACGCTTTCTCCTCATAATCCATACTAACGTGTTACCTTTTTGTTTTTACTTTTATTTTTATTCCCCTCCCCAAAAGGTTAGTTCACTCTGGCATGATCATCTTAGGCATAAGTGCACATCTCAACAATTGATCCATGAGAACCACCAAGGCTCGGAAAGCTTTGGGGTAGCAAGTCTGAACAAAGCATTATGCATTATCTTTTACTTTTTCGCTAGTTGATTTCCCTTCAGTATTATCTTTAAATTTTTGAAAAGAGCTCCGATGTTCAAAATAATTTTGGTCTATCAAAGCATTTCAGTTTCTTATATAAGTCTCGCTCTTATTATTTCTTTTCTATCCCCTTTACTTTACTTTACACAACATTACTATTACTTATCTTGATGAACCGACGAATGTGACATGTGATGAGATAATGCAACAAACAGATATAGACTCAGAAGAGGATGAGGTACCAGAAGATATCATTAAAGAGGTTGAGGACTTTGAGAATAGACCTAAATCTAACTTGGACGAAACTGAGGTTGTCAATCTGGGGGACGCAGAGAATGTCAAGGAAACGCGCATCAGTGTTCACCTGTCGCCGTCAGAAAAGGAAGAGTACACAGAATTCTTAAAAGAATATGAGGACATATTAGCCTAGTCATATGATGATATGACTGCTCTCAGTACATCTATTGTAGCTCACAAACTGCCAACAGATCTGACATGTCCGCCGGTAATGTAGAAGCTCAGAAAGTTCAAGCCAGACATGAGTTTGAAAATCAAGGAAGAAGTTACCAAACAAGTCAAAGCCAAGGTCCTCAGGGTAGTGGAATACCCGACATCGTTAGCCAACATTGTGCAAGTGCCAAAAAAGGACGGGAAGGTCTGAGTCTGTGTCGACTACCGGGACCTCAACCAGGACAGTCCGAAAGATGACTTTCCCTTGTTGAACATACACATCCTAATCAACAACTGCGCGAAGCATGAGCTGCAGTCATTCGTCGATTGTTTTGCTGGGTACTATCAGATATGGATGGATAAAGAAGATGCGGAGAAAATGGGTTTCGTCACGCCGTGGGGGATGTATTGTTACAAGATGATGCTGTTTGGATTAAAGAATGGTGGGGCCACCTACATGAGGGCCATGACTACTATTTTCCATGACATGATACACAAAGAGATCGAGGTGTATGTAGATAATGTCATCATCAAATTCAAGAAAGCCACTAACCACATGGAAGATTTAGAAAGTTCTTCAACATATTGAGAAGGTATAACCTGAAACTGAATCCCGCCAAGTGTGCATTCGGGGTTCCAGCCGGAAAACTGCTTGGGTTCATCGTAAGTCGACGGGGAATAGAACTCGATCCATCAAAGATCAAAGCCATTCAAGAATTACCACCTCCAAAGAACAAGAAAGAGGTTATGTGTTTCTTGGGGAGACTCAACTACATCAGCCGGTTCATAGCCCAGTCCACTGTCATTTGTGAACCAATCTTTAAGATGTTAAAGAAGGACGCACCACTAAATGGACTGATGATTGTCAAAAGGCTTTCGACAGAATCAAGGAATATCTCTCAACGCCGCCAGTCCTGGTTCCGCCCGAACTAGGTAGACCGCTATTGCTCTACCTTGCAGTACTGGATGGGGTATTCGGCTGTATTTTAGGACAACATGATGAAATAGGGAGAAAGGAGCAAGCCATCTACTATCTCAGCAAGACGTTTACCCCGTACGAGGCCCGGTATTCCCTGCTAGAACGCACCTGTTGTGCTCTAACTTGGGTAGCTCAGAAGTTGAGACATTATTTCTGTGCTTATACTACTTATCTCATATCAAGGATGGATCCGCTGAAGTACATCTTCCAGAAGCCCATGCCCATGGGCAAGCTAGCGGCAAATCCTGCTGAGTGAATTTGATATGTCTAAGTAACCTAAAAAGTGATCAAAAGACAAGCACTAGCCGATCATCTTGCCGAAAACCCCGTGGGTGGAGAATACGAGCCTCTAAAGACGTATTTTCCCGATAAGGAGGTCTCTTTCATAGGAGAAAACATTGCAGAATCCTATGATGGTTGGAGAATGTTTTTTGACGGAGCAAGAAATTTCAATATGGTTGGCATATGGGCAGTTTTAGTATCAGAAACAGGTCAGCATTATCCGGTGTCTGCCAAACTCAGGTTCCCGTGCACCAACAACATGGCCGAGTACGAAGCCTGCATCTTAGGGCTCAAGCTGGCCATTGACATGAACGTTCTGGAATTACTAGTGATCGGGGATTCCGACTTGATCATACATTAGGTCCGAGAAGAATGGGCAACCAAGAACTCCAAAATACTCCCGTATTAGCATCATGTACATGAGTTGAGGAAGAGGTTTACAAAGACAGAATTCCGGCATATACCCAGAGTCCAGAATGAGTTCTCCGATGCATTGGCCACTCTATCATCCATGATTCAACATCCAGATCAGAACTTCATTGATCCTATCCCGGTAAAAATCCAGGATCAACCCGCTTACTGTGCTCACGTCGAGGAAGAGGCAGATGGAAAACCATGGTTTCATGACATTAAGAAGTATCTGTCAACAAGAGAGTATCCAGAACTTGTAAACACTACTCAAAAGCACACACTGCAGAGGTTATCCAACCACTTCTTTCACAGCGGAGGAATCCTGTACAGGAGGACTCCCGATTTGGGATTACTGAGGTATGTCGAGGCAAAGGAAGCATCCAGGTTGTTGGAGGAGGTTCATGCAGGGACCTGTGGCCCGCACATGATTGGTTTCATCTTAGCCAAGAAAATACTCCGAGCTAGTTACTTCTGGATGACCATGGATACAGACTGCATCAAGTATGTTTGGAAATGCCATCGTTGCCAGATTTATGCAAACATAATAAAGGTGCCTCCTAACAAGCTCAATGCAACAAGCTCACTATGGTTGTTCGGCACTTGGGGGATGGATGTCATTGGACCTATCGAGCCTGCCGCATCAAATGGGCACAAGTTCATTCTAGTGGCAATTGATTATTTCACCAAATGGGTTGAGGCAGCATCATATAAGGCAGTAACCAAGAAGGTTATGGCAGACTTTGTTCGAGACCGTATCATTTGCCGATTCAGCATCCTAGAGTCAATCATCACTGATAATGATTCCAATCTCAACAGCGACCTGATCAAAGCAATGTGTGAAACCTTTAGGATCAAGCATAAGAATTCTACGGCCTACAGACCTCAGATGAATGGATCTGTAAAAGCAGCCAACAAGAACATCAAAAAGATACTAAGGAAAATGATAGAAAAACACAAGCAGTGACATGAGAAGCTATCATTTGCTCTATTGGGATATCGTACCACCGTCCGCAAATCAATTGGGGCGACTCCTTATATGTTGGTTTACGGTATCGAGACAGTCATCCTAGCCGAAGTAGAGATTCCCTCCCTGAGAATTATGCATGGAGCAGAAATTCAAGATGCAGAATGGGCAAAGAGTCATTATGAGCAATTAGCCCTTATAGACGGGAAAAGACTAAATGCAGTTTGTCATGGTCAACTTTATCAGATCAGAATGACCAGAGCCTTCAACAAGAGAGTCAAGCCAAGACGATTCGCGCCAGGGCAGTTAGTACTGAATAAGATTTTTCTGCACCAAGACAAAGCCAAAGGAAAGTTCTTTCCTAATTGGCAAGGTCCATACATGGTTCACCGGGTTCTAACAGGAGGAGCCCTCATACTTGCAGACATGGACGGAGAAGTTTGACCAAAGCCGATCAATTCAGATGCAGTGAAGCGATACTATGTGTAATCATTATGATTTCTTTATGATATAATTTTAACTACGCCTGACCTGATTCCCGTTTAAGAGGGGATACGTAGGCAGCCCTATGGGTTCGGTCACAATTCAACAAAATTTTCATTTCCCCCGACATTGGAAACTGGGGCAGAATTTTGAGGAGGACCCTCAAAATTCCGAAGTTGATCTTCGCCAATCATCACGCGCAGCCGTCAGAGGCACCATGCCCAGTAAACTAGGGTAGAATTTTAAGGAGGACCCTCAAAATTCCGGAGCAAAAGGGGTTGCAATATCTTAAACCACGTTGCAGTCATCGGTTCTTCTAAAAAAGAAAATCATTTTTTTTGTTTGTTATCTATTACTTGTTAACATGATATTTTAAAATTATGTTACCAAATTATGCATGGATACTATCGGAATTGCTTTGTTAGCAATGCTACCCCAATGAAAACAAGAGCCGAGTAGGATGAGCGCAGTTCGCGGGAAGACGAACTAACCTTCCCCCTTGACAAAACTCACAATCTTTCTTTGAATGCAGCCACCCCAAAACATAGAATCATTGGATACGATTACAATCTCACATTTTTCAGGAATACAATTCTCAGGATCAGCATCCATTTTCGAGCGCTATTCGCATGCAACATCCTCATCAACCACAAGGACAAATAACTGTCAGCTATCACCTCTCAGCTAAGAGATTTCTTTACCCTTCGCCTTTATTTATTGCATCGCATAAGACTACTTTTTTGCCTTCCGAGGTTAAGCACTACCTCCATCCTGCATTTCCTTGCATTACATAAGGCTACTTTTCTGCCATCTGAGGTTAAGCACTACCTCCATCCTGCATTTCCTTGCATTGCATAAGGCTACTTTTCTGCCTTCCGAGGTTAAGCACTACCTCCATCCTGCATTTCCTTGCATTGCATAAGGCTACTTTTCTGCCTTCCGAGGTTAAGCACTCCCTCCATCCTGCATTTCCTTGCATTGCATAAGGCTACTTTTCTGCCTTCTGAGATTAAGCACTACCTCCATCCTCCATTTCCTTGCATTGCATAAGGCTACCTTTCTTCCTTCTGAGGTTAAGCACTACCTTCATCCTGCATTTCCTTGCATTGCATAAGGCTACCTTTCTGCCTTTCGAGGTTAAGCACTACCTCCATCCTGCATTTCCTTGCAATGCATAAGGCTACCTTTTTGCCTTCCGAGACTAAGCACTGTCTCCATCCTGCATGGCTGAAATATCGCCACCTCTTACTTGCATCGGCTAAAATACCGCAGGATTTATTTAAATCTTGCATGGCTGAAACATCGCCAATTTTGTTTGAATCCCTCGTATCGGCTGAAAGATCACCAAATGCATTCAAATTGTTACATCGGCTAAAATATCGCCAACTTTATTTAATTCTCGGTATCGGCTAAAACATTGCTAGTTCATGTTTAAATCCCCATCACTATCTATACTTATGCTTTATGTCGGCTGAAATATCGCCATTTATATTTTTCTACATCGGCTGAAACATCGACAGCTTTATTTAAATTTCAGTCGGCTGAAATATCGTCATTTACATTTTCTTCATCGGCTGAAATACCGCAAAATCTTGCATTTCATGGGCTGAAATACCGCCAAACAGTCCAAGGGCATCATTGTTAGGAGGCACCATTTTCATAGCCCGAGAATGCCATGCCATGGCCCGAGGACCCCGCTTTATATTCTGCACATCATTATTCAAAGACATCATGGTTTGGAGGCACCATTATCATAGCCCGAGAATATCATTTCATAGCCTGCGAATCCTTTATCATGCGCTTCATGTCCCAGGACGTCATGGTCTGACGACATCATCCTAACTGTCCAAAGACAACATTTATGGTCCAACGGGAACTTGCATCATGTTTAAATTCTGCACGATATGCTTGTAATACTCAATTGCAGGTACATCAGCTGGCAACGACCATTATAGTAGGAGCGATCTCGCTCCGGTTCTCGCAACCCATCAGTCCCTGACCACCCTTCCTAACTTAAATATTGCGTCCGTCTCTTCAAAAACCTCCATCGGCATACTCCATCAGTGTATCCCGAACTACATTATGACCTGATTCTTTTAAAACCAGGGATATGTAGGCAGCTCAGAAACCAGAGCTCGGTCAAAATCTTTGCAAGTCGTTTTCCTCGGTCAAAATTGGTCATCATATCCTTACCCGACAACTCTTTCATCCTTCCCGGATAAAGAGGGGCAGCTGTTGATACCCAATTTTTCCCTATGTATTTTTATATATACTCAAAATATTCTCAAAAAAGTATGTACATGCATATATAAGCATACCCAAGAGTTTGGTATTTTTTCTTATTTTAAAGATTTTTTAAAATCACTTTGTTGTCTATTTTAATAGTACAAAATTCAATAACTATTTCCAGACTATCATTTTTGGTGAATAATTTATTTTATTCTCATATTTACATCCAGATATAATTAATGTAATTTTTTTTTTGCATATTTTATATAATTTATTTGGTATTTTTAAAGCTAAATTGCTATATATGCAATTATAGCCTATTTTCCGATTAATAGTATTTTATAATTATAAAATCACTCCTCGTATTTTTTAATTAACATTTATATGTTATTAGTCAATTTAGTGCTTTTAATTGGTTTCTAAAACTATTATAACTATTTTTATTAAAATAAAAAGGGAAGAAATGGTTGTTTAACATTTAACCTCGTTCATTTCAATTATAACCCCTTTACATTCCAATTTTAACCACAAGTTGAACCCCCAATTTCAACCCCAAAACCCCCGACCCAGTCCTCAAATCACCCGACCCATACCCAATTTAATGACACGGTCCAGCTTTAATCTAATCTGAG
>MU753305.1:57698-99619 GCA_026770625.1 Nicotiana glauca | reverse complement strand
ATATATATATATATATATATATATATATATATATATATATATATATATGAAACTGCACATGTTTATGTGGTAGTCTAGTCTAGCCTCATCACTGCTTCACCAGGGTTAGGCTAGACATTTACCAGCACATGGGGTCGATTGTGCTGATACTAAACTTTGTGCTATTTTGCACAGATCCAGGTTTCGGGCAACACAAACAACAGTATTAGTGTGGGAGCAGACCTTCAGTAGTACGAGATGCGGGGTAGCCTTGCAGGCGTCCGCAGGCCCGGTGTCTCCCTTATCCTCGCTTTTAGTCTGTTATCTCATTGTGTTCGAGACAAACAGTTTATGTTTCTTTCAGACATTGTATTTAGTATTCTTAGTAGTTAGTGAGTACAGTGACACCAGTCTTGGGTAGAGGATTTTGTTGAACTTTCCGCATTTCTATTCAATTTTATATAATGTTAAATCTTTCGCTTATTATTTAATCTCGTTGCTTCTATATTATTGCCAATAATTGTTAAAAAGGGATTATGTTGTTAACGAAAAGTAATTAAATTTGGCTTACCTAGCTTCCACGAGTAGGCGCCATCACGACCCTCGAGGGTGGGAAATCTGGATCGTGACAAGTAGGTATCAGAGCTCTAGGTTGCATAGGCCTCACAACTTACAGACAAGCTTAGTAGAGTCTGAGGGATCGGTACGGAGACATCTGTATTTATCCTCCAAAGGCTACAGAGTTAGGAAAAGTTTCACATTTGTTCTTTCTTGTCGTGCGGTTTGGTTTCTCAATGCCAATTGAATTTCTACTCTGTTCTTTCGCAGATGGCGAGAACACGTGCTTCCTCATCTTCTGATCAGCAATCCGAGCCCCAGGCAGCTCCCGCTAGTAGTAGAGGACGAGGCCGTTCTAGAAGCCGAGGTAGGGGAAGAGCTCAGCCATGAGCAGCAGCACCAGTGGCGGAGCCTCAGGTCGACTTTGACGAGGAGGTTTCGGCCCCAGCCCCAGCAGATTCGGTGGGCCCAGCTCAGGTCCCAGAGGGGTTTATTACTATCCCAGTTCTTTAGGACGCTTTGGTCCGATTGGTAGGCCTCATGGAGAGTGTTACCCGAGCGGGTTTGCATCCTATAATACCAGCCGTCTCTCAGGCTGGAGGAGGGGCCCAGACTCCTACTACTCGTACTCTGGAGCAGGTAGCTCCTCAGGTTCAGGCTCCAGCAGTTCAGCCAGTTGGAGCAGCTCAGCCGGGTGTGGTAGCCCAGGCCGGTGATATGGCAGCCATGTCTGTCGATGCTTTGTGGAGGTTGGATAGGTTCACCAAGCTCTTCACTACTACTTTCAGCGGTGTATCCACCAAGGATCCTCAGGATTATTTGGACAGCTGCGACGAGGTTCTTCAGAACATGGGTATTGTTGAGTCCAATAGAGTTAACTTTGCTGTATTTCGCCTATCTGGATCCCCCAAGACTTGGTGGAGGGATTTCTGTTTAGCTAGACCAGCAGGGTCTCTAGCCTTGACATGGGATCGGTTTTCAGTGTTGTTTCTTGAGAAGTTTCTCCCTATCACACAGCGTGAGGCCTACCGGAGGCAGTTCGAGCGTCTGCATCAGGGATCCATGTCAATCACCCAGTACAAGACCAGTATTGAGTTGGCTCACCATGCTACTGTCATACTCTCCACTGAAAGGGAGAGATGGAGACGGTTTATTGATGGACTCATCCAGCCTATTCATCTCCAGATGGCTAGAGAGGTGAGAAGTGATATTACTTTTTAGGAGGCGGCCGATGTGGCCCGGAGGATCGAGATGGTATTGCCACAGGGGGTGGTCATAGAGAAGACAAGAGACCCCATCAATCAGGCCGATTCGGTGGTGCCTCATCTGGAGGCAGAGATTCATATGATAGGGGTCAGCCTTCCAAGCCTTTCTAGTCAGCCCTCCAGGTTTCTCAGGGTGCCCCGGTGGCCGTGGTTCTCACGCACATTATTCTGATCAGCAGCCATTTACTGCACCACTAGCCCCTATCAGTGCACCGCTGCTTCAGAGTTTCTGTGGTAGTCACTCAGGTCGACAGGGCCAGCAGACTTAACAGCCGAGGGCTTGTTACACTTGTGGTGACACGGGTCATATTGCTAGATTTTTCCCTTGAGCACCGAGCAGTTCTCAGCACCAGGGTTCTCGTGCCATGGTTCAGGCACCAGCTGCTCCATAACCAGCCCAGCCAGCTAGAGGAGGGGGTAGAGGTACTAGAGGTGGAGGTAGAGGTCATAGAGGTGGAGCTCAGACTGCCAGAGGTGGAGGCTAGCTAGCAGCAAGCCGTCCCAGAGAGGTAAATCAGAGTAGTGGGGCCTAACCCCGATGTTATGCTCTTTAGGCTAGGCCCGAGGCAGAGGCTTCAGATGCAGTCATTACAAGTACGGTTCTGGTTTGTGATAGAGATGCTTCAGTGTTGTTTGATCCAGGGTCTACGTATTCGTATGTGTCATACTATTTTGCCCTATATTTGATCATGCCTAGTGATGCATTGGGTATTCCTGTTTATGTGTCTACGCCGGTGGGTGATTCCATCGTGGTCGATCGAGTCCATCGCTCTTGCGTTGTGGTAATTGGGGGTCTAGAGACTCGTGTAGATTTGTTGCTTTAAGTTATGGTTGACTTTGATATTATATTGGGGATGGACTGGTTATCACCCTATCACGCTATCTTGGACTGCTATGCCAAGACGGTGACCTTAGCTTTACCGGGTTTGCCTTGTTTAAAGTAGAGAGGGACTCCAGGTCATTCTACCTGCAGTGTCATATCGTATGTGAAGGCTCGGCGTATGGTCGAGAAGGGGTGTTTGGCTTATTTAGATTATGTTTGGGATTCCAGTGTTGAGGTTCCCACTATTGATTCTGTGCCCGTTGTTCGTGAGTTCCCTGATGTTTTTCCTTCAGACCTGGCGGGTATGCCACTCGATAGGGATATTGATTTCTGCATTGACCTGGTTCCGGGCACTCATCCCATTTCTATCCCACCATATTGCATGGCCCCGTCGGAGTTGAATGAGTTAAAGGAATAGTTGTAGGATTTGCTTAAAAAGGGTTTTATTAGACCCAGTGTCTTACCTTGGGGTGCGCCGGTGTAATTTGTCAAAAAGAAGGATGGGTCAATGAGAATTGTATTGATTACCTGCAATTAAACAAGGTAACGATTAAGAATAAGTATCCCATGCCGAGGATTGATGATTTGTTCGACCAGCTTCAGGGTGCCAGGGTATTCTCCAAGATTGACTTGCGATCTGGCTACCATCAGTTGAGGATTAGGGCATCCGATGTCCCTAAGACAGCTTTCCGCACTCGATATGGGCATTATGAGTTCTTGGTCATGTCATTTGGATTGACCAATACCCCAGCAGTGTTTATAGAGTTGATGAACCGAGTGTTCAGGCCTTATTTGGACATGTTCGTGATAGTCTTTATTGATGATATTTTGGTATACTCCCGTAGCCAGGAGGAGCACGAGCAGCACCTTAGAGTGGTTCTTCAGACTCTGAGGGATAGTTAGTTATATGCCAAGTTTTCCAAGTTTGAGTTCTGGCTGAGTTCAGTTGCATTTATGGGTTATATTGTATCAGCAGAGGGTATTCAGGTGGACTCGAAGAAGATTGAGGCAGTCAAGAACTATCCTAGACTAGCATCAGCTACAGAGATTCGGAGTTTCTTGGGGTTGGCAGGCTACTATCGACGGTTCGTGGAGGGACGAGTTTTCATAAGCTCAAGACAGCTCTGACTACGGCACCGATATTGGTTTTGCCCACAGGTTCAGGGCCCTATACAGTTTATTGCGATGCTTCCCGTATTGGGCTTGGTGCAGTGTTGATGCATAATGGCAAGTCATTGCCTATGCTTTGAGGTAGTTGAAGATTCATGAGAAGAACTATCCAGTGCATGATTTAGAGTTGGCAGCTATTGTTCATGCATTGAAAATCTGGAGGCACTATTTGTATGGCGTGGCATGTGAGGTGTTCACTGATCATAAGATTCTTCAGTACTTGTTCAAGCAAAAGGAGTTGAATTTGAGGCAGAGGAGATGGTTGGACTTGTTGAACCTAGAACTGCTATAAAATCACAGGTATTAGCCGATTTCGTGGTTGATTTTAGCGAGGGGATGCAATTAGAAACAGAAAAAGAACAACAAGTTTTAAATGGTGCTAACCCAGGAATTTGGACTTTATTCACCGATTGCTCATCTAACATAAAAGGTGCAGGTTTAGGGTTGTCTTGGTAGCACCTACGGGTGAAACCATTAGACAAGTTATTTAATGCCATTCCATAACTAACAATGAAGCGGAGTATGAGGCTATGATTGCAGGTTTAGAATTGGCACGAGAACTTGGCATAAATCAGGTTATAATCAAGAGTGATTCACAACTCGTGGTCAATCAAATGCTGGGGGCTTATACAGCTAGGGAAGCAAGGATGCAACAACACTTAGAAAAGGTACGGGAATTGATAAAACAATTTCAAGCCTGGAAAGTTATACAAATACCAAGGGATGAAAATGTTGAAGCAGACACCCTAGCTAACCTCGCATCTGTAGCTGATGTAGCAAGTGATGCAAACGCCTCAGTTATACATTTATTTCATTCAGTTCTCGAACCTGATAAGAATGAGGTAAATTTTAATAATTTAACTTAGGATTGGAGGAGCGTGATTGTTGCTTTTTTGCAGTATGCTACCATCCCTAATGATAAGAAAAAAGCTCATACGCTACGAAAAAAGGCTGCTCGGTATTGTTTAAAGCAAGGTAATTTATATCGTAAAATATTCGGTGGTCCCTTAGCAAGATGCCTCGGACCTTCGCAAACAGAGTATGTAATGAGAGAAATACATGAGGGGCACTGTGGGAATCACGCAGGAGGAAGGTCATTGGTAAGAACCTTAATTAGGGCTGGTTACTATTGGTCTAAAATGGAAGAAGAAGCAAAAAGTTTTGTGGCTAAATATGACAAATGCTAGAGGTATGGTAACAATATGCACAGAACTGCAGAGTTATTACATCCGGTTATTACGCCGTGACCATTTATGAAATGGGGAATGGATATATTAGGATCATTACCACAAGCAAAAGGACAGGTAAAGTTTCTGCTCATACTTACTGATTATTTCACTAAATAGGTGGAGGCATGAGCATTTAAACAGGTGCGAGAAAAGGAAGTCAAAGATTTTATTTGGCGGAATATCATATGCGGATTCGGCGTACCAAAGGAAATCGTATGTGATAAAGGCCCTCAATTTATTGGAGCTCAAATCACGGAGTTCTTTCAAAGTTGGCAAATTAAAAGGATTACGTCTACACCTTATCATCCGGTGGGTAATGGGAAACAGAATCAACAAACAAAGTTATTATCAACAATTTAAAGAAGCGATTAGAGGAATCAAAAGGTAACTGGCCTGAAGTGTTACCCAAAGTTTTATGGGCATATCGCACAACTCCAAAAACGAGCACATGAGAAAAACCATTTTCATTGGTTTACGGAGCTGAGGATTTAATTCCAGTTGAGATAGGAGAACCAAGCACACGGTTCACACAAGCGACATAAGAATCTAATGACGAGGAGATGCGGGTCAATATAGATTTACTTGAAGGAAGGAGAGAAGCTGCATTAATAAGAATGGCAGCGCAAAAATAAGTCATAGAACGATATTACAACAGGAAAGCACGCCTCAAATTCTTCAAAGTTGGGTACTTTGTGCTTAAAAAGGTTTTTCAATCTACAAAGGTAGCCAATGCGGGTAAATTGAGTCCGACTTGGGAAGGACCCTATAGAGTTCGTGATATTACAGGAAAGGAAGCATATGAATTAGAGACAATGGATGGAAAAGTACTGCCTTCACATTGGAATGCTGTTCATTTGAAGAGATATTACTTTTAAGGAATACCCACGGTCAGGTATCACCATTTTGCATTTAAATTTTTGAATTGTTAAAATTTTACTAACGATTTTAGATGATAGGCAAAAATCTAGACCGTACTAAATGATGAGTCGTGACCTGTAAGCCACACGGAATAACCTAAAATTCCTGGCCTAGGGTTAAAATTATTCTGATAGAAATTCAAACGGGTTAAGCAGTTTTTATCTATAATCGCACCTCCGAGTCCCGTTTGTTTTTTCTTTTCAGGAAAGGACCAAATGAGAGAAACTAACAAGTGCTCGAGGCTTCATACTTCAACACTCAAATACTTGAGGGACTACATAACATACACATACATGTGTATAAGGAAGGCAAAGAAGATCTATGAAAAATCAAGCCTAAAAGAGTCAAGTGCAGAGTAGAAGTCACACAGTCACATAATGGAGTCACGAGCTAAAGCCAAAGAAAAACCTCATTATTGTTAGGGTAAATGCTATGTACTAAAAAAGGTTATAAGGAAAAAACCCTGTATCTATTATTCTTCTTTCGTAAAAATCTGCTACAAGAAAAACAGTTAGGAGAAAGTTATAGATGTAATTTAAATACATGTAAAGTATTATACAAAACTTGTCAAGGTTCAAAAATAAAAATTTGTCAAAGTTATTTCGAAGAAACATGTGTGTTCCTATTTCTTTTATCGTATGTTAGCACCATTATGAAGTTGAGACGTCTTCTTCATTAAGTGTTGAAATATAAAAGGGCCCTCTTTTATAAAACTCATGTTTAAATTATATAGTCATGACATCAACAGAAGCATTTTCGAAGAACAAAAATGCAAACCATTCTATAAGTCCTTACGAATAAAGGCAAGAATAGAATAAATAAAAGTTTAAGATAATAACATAAAAAACTTCTTAAATACTTAAGACTAAGTACGAACTTAGTCATAAAACTACGAAATTATTTATACAAATTGCCCCATAAAAGACTTGGGGACTTGCGTTCCAAAACCAACCCTCAAATGAAGCTAAGGGTTTGATTACAATTTTCTAAAATAAACCCTCAAATGAAGCCAAGGGTTTATAACATAACTTTCCAAAGTGGTACCTGCAAAAAAGAAGGAACGGCAACGGGCTCAACTTGGACAGGAGCATCAACGGTTGCGGGTTGATCTTGATTCGCAGCAACAAACTCAACTTGAGCAAGAGCATCAGCAGATATGGTTTCAACTTGGCTTGGAGCAGTAGGTTCGATTGGGCTTGAAGAAGATGCAATACCCGTATGAGCTTCAACCACGGGAGCTTCAATCATGGGAGAAGAAAAGTCCTTTGTTTGCTGAGCTTGTTCAATGGTTTCATTAACTTTAGCTAATTTGACTCCAAGTCAAAATTTTCTTGGACAACTTCACTTAGGGTATCACGACGAGAATTCAAAAAAGCCCAACTTACCTCAATATCAAATTTTTCTTCAAGGATCTCATAATCCTTTTCCCAAGCAGCAACCTCATTCTTGAGCTCTTCATTTTTGGCCAAGGCGGAATTATAAGAGGCTTGAAGAGAAGCATGAGAGCTCTCTAAAGCACGTACCTTATCATCAGAGACCCTAAGATCTTCTTGTGCTTGAGTTAAGTTTTGCACGAGCTCTTTAGCGTAAACTTCTTTCTGATTCAACAGAGCCTTCAACGCCCTGTTCTCCTCGCTAGCCTTAGATAGCTATTTTGTAAAGGAGGATTCAAGGCGTTCTTTTTCTTTTTCTGATTAGCTCAAGGAAGCCTTGATAACAGCCAGCTCCGAAGTTAGTGCTCGCACTTGCTGCTCTAAGGTACTCCTACTCTCTTGTAAATCCTCCATATTAATTTGAGCACTGTTAAATTGTTCCTTCTAATTGATTGCTTCCAACTGAGAATCACGAGCAACCTTCTCTGAATCACGTGCTACCTTCTCCAAGAGGGAGATTCTGTTTATCAGCTCAGTGCCAATAATATTGGCCTGAGAAAAAAATAAAGGGAAATAAGAATCTCGAAGATAGAATTTTAACAAAGTAAAGAAGAGAAAGAAGGAAAATACCTTCAAAGTGGCATGCATTATGTCATTCATTAAAGTCAGGCTGCATGGCTCTCCAGTTTTGCTTTCTCGATTGGGCCAATTAAAGGCTCGATCCAAACGTCATCTTGACCTGACTTCCTCAAGAGGCTGCTATTAGCAGGAACTTCAATAGTTACGCTCCTTATAGCAGTACTTCTACTCGAAGAACCCACCTCCATATGGTGAACGGTAGGGGGGAATTGTCAAAAGAGGAGCGGTGGAAGGAGTAAAAATAGTAGAGGGAGGAACAGAAACAGTTGAGGTAGGTAAGGAAAGAATCACAGGCGTGAGAGTTGTAAAGGAAGATAAGGGAAGTTCATCGAAAACAGGCCCTAAATTTTCACTATCAAAACCACTGACAAAAATTTGGTCAATAGACTTACGTGTATCGTGAAGAGTGACGTCATCATCAGGAATAATAACTGGATTATTAACAGGCTCGGTAAGAGGTAGACGAGGTGCGACTTCAGCTTCATCATCAGAGACGATACGTCTTCTAGCTCGTGGTGTCGTCACCAGGGATCCACCTTCATCCTCTTCTTCGGAGTCTTCTTCTTTAGAAGCCTTTCTTTTTGCAGAAGAAGAACCCAAGACTATTTCTTGGGCTAAAGAGGTACGGGTACCCGAAGAGGCACGGGAGGCCGAAATTGCTTCAGTGGTGACTCTTCGAATAGCAAACCCTGATAAAAAGAAGGATAAAAGTTAGAACAATAAAGGAAAATATTTATATACGTGAAAGATAAAATAGACGCTCTTACCATGAGTCTTTACTTTCCAACCGTAACAGTTGGAAAGGTTTTTCCAGGACCTACCCTCTATTGGAGCAGTCTTCAATAATTTATCTACCCAACCATGGAAGTTGGACACATTCTCTATAACACCCATGGTTGCTAAGAAAAGAAAAGAAGTGACATTAGAGAGATTAATAAGCTTGAAAGAAAAAGGCACGAGAAAGATATAACACTTACGTGCAAAATTTCACTTCTTGGGGAAGGGAACGTTATCTTCACCCACTAAGCCAGCAGTTGGGGAAGCAACAAACCGAGCATACCAGCCATGGTATTTGTCATCTTCAGGGCTCACTAAAACCCTCTTGCTCCTGGCTGATTGGGTAAAAATGCCATTACGGAAAAGCCTAGGGGAGTAGAGGTGAATTAGGTGGGGGAAAGTAAAACCAACATCTGCCTTGTTGGTAAGGTTCCTCAAACAGGCGACAGTCCTCCATACAATTGGACCAATTTGACCCAAACAAACGTTGTAAAAAGGGCAAAAATCTAGAATGACCGGGTCAATGGCTGGTTTGAACCATAGAGTGAAAGGGTATGTATAAACAAAAGAGAATCCAATCATGTAAGAAGAGATCCTCTGTTTTGGATTAGGAATGATAATGGGAAAATCACTACTCCAGTGACAGTCTTTACAAACTATAGGAGCTAAAATTTCTATAATTTGAGTAGGTAAAGAATTGGGACGATCTAAAGCGGCAACCTGGTTCCTAAGAGATTCCCTATCATGGTGAAAAGATAGTTCTGTTGGGACTATATCTTCAACTAAAGGCTCACGTAAGGGCTCAGAAGGTTCTTTGTTCCTAGAAGAAGACCATTGAGAAAGGGAACCTCTAGTTCTAGAAGAGGGACCAGAACTAGAAGAAGGCATGGATGTGCTACCACCACGAGCAGATCCTAAGCTATAAAGTCTACTATCTCTTCTACGCCTAATGGGGGCATTGGGGGAAGTTATCTAAAATAGGGGTTCTCCTAAGGTTAGGGTTAGGGTTTGGTAAAGTCATGGCGAAGAAGATTGAAGTGAAGAAGAAGTGAATAGAGATCTGAAGAATTGAAATGTTCAATACGCTTTATGTGGTAAAAGACAAGGAAAGAAGTTATATTTATACTGACGGGCAACCGGCAAAAGGAAAAAGTACAACGATGGAAGGACCATAATAATGATAACTGACACTTTGTGAACAGGGAAGCCAAAAAGAAAGCCTAAGAAAGTGCTGCAAAACTGTAGAACCAATAAGAAGGTGACACGTGTGAAACACATTAAATGGAAGTGACAATTGAAGCGTCAATTTTGTCAGAGCCTTAATGGTGACAAAAATTCTCCTTTAATGAAATCCACTCTCCAAATATTCAACTGATGAATAAATGGAAAGTGGAGGGACTATCTGTATTGGAAAAAATTATATTTATATATAAAGGTAACATGTCAAGACACGTGAATCGGTCAAATGGTCAAAGAATCGCAATTAGCCAAGAGTCATGAAGTGCAACAGATACGAGCAAAGAAAGAGGAAGAGGCACGGGCAATCAGACAAATAACTTAGCGCCCGTACATATTTAAGTCATTTATATCCGGGAATCAGAAGGAATGAATATGACAATAGAAAAGAGTACAGATACGACATTTAATGAGGATTAAATGTTGAATACGTTAGAGAATATATTTTAAATGTAATGATTGTGTAATGTAGCATTCAATGCCTTTAATTACTCATAATAGCCTCATTATGATTTGAACAAAACGTATATTTCTAAAGGTATCTATAAAAAGGAGATATATGATCAGTTGTAAGGACACGGAATACTATTGGAATAAATATTGATTTATTTGTTTCTCTTGATTACCATCTTGCTATACAGAATTACTTCTTTTTATTCATTTTCTTGATTATCAGTAACCCGAGTTCTTCTAAATTCTAGTTTTGACTAAAATTCCATTTTCTGGTTAAACCTATATACCCTGCAAGTTCGATTAAAAAAAATTCCCAAAAGAGAACTCTACTCTATTGCCCTCTAAAGACAAAATGTTATGGAAAAATGAGATCAAACACGAAGCTTCTTAAGAATCAACACTTCCCTTAACATTAGAATTAAAAGCACTTTCAGATTTGTAGCCATTGCCTTTTTTTTTCTTTCAATTTTCTTATATATGAAAATAATCATTAATTTCCAACCGTTGTTTTAACATATATAAGTTTCCAACTTTGTCAATTCCTGCAAATTTCGTTTTAACATATTTCTTGTGCAAGAACCAAAATCTCTTGTTCCTTGATCCTCTCTTAAGTCTCTTAAAACGAATTTCTTTTTTCATTCCTTATTTATTATGCGGAATATTACAGAGAAATTTTGAAGAGTGGAAGGTTGCAATGGTTCGGGTAAAAAGAAAAGGGTGTAACGGTTAAAATTTGAAAGTAATGGTTTTCGTTTCCGTATTTGTCACAATCCTAGTTCGCCTTCCGTGAACTATCGTGATGGCACCTAGTCTCTACGACTAGGTAAGCCTAACAAATACGAAAAAAATAATTTGCGGAAAGAAAATAATAAAACACCGAAATAACAAAATGAAATAGTGTTTAAGATGCCGCCTGACATATAACAGTACAAGAATCTCAACCTAACACTTCCTCAAATCCGGAATCCCATGAATCACAAGTTAAGGGATACATAAGAAGCTCTAACTCCAGAAATATCTAACAAAAGGAAAATACTGAAAGGCTATACTATTACGGAAAGATAGAAGGGACTCCTCGGTCTGCGGATGCGGCAGATATACCTCGAAATCTCTACGGAAGCGCCTCGCCTCAAGGATGATAAGACTGAGTGGAAGTACCTGGATCTGCACATGAAAAACATGCACAGAAAGGGCATGAGTACACCACAGCGGTACTCAGTAAGTGCCAAGCCTAACCTCGGTCCAGTAGTGACAACGAAAGTCAGAGGCCTACTGAGATTAAGTGAAATATAAAGTATAATAGTGTAGAATAAAACATTATAATTAAGTGCAACAGTAAGAAATAACTTAGAATAGAAAGAACAACAATAACTATAACGGAGACAAAATAATCACGAAAAGAGTACAACTCAACAAAGAGATAACAATCGGGGATCTGCCAAGATACCGTCCTGTAGCCCTATAAATATTCAGTGGATCTCCCGGGTGCAGTCCCGTAGTCCAACTCATAATGCGTGTATCCACCCTGAAAGTGAGAGCTCGAGGCAGTGGGAAAGGAGAATCAACAAGATAGGATGCTCTGTCCCAACTAACAAGAGACAATGACTTATAAGACTATTCTTAGCCTGTTATTCAATATCGTAAACTCTTTCAGACCCTTAGTTTCACTTGGTTGGGGCAGAGTTTCAGCCTGCCTTCCACCGAATATAAAAAACCCCTGACAGTGATGGATATGGATGATGAAAGCCCGCGGGGATCTACCAAAAATTCTATCTGTAGTCCCAAATATAAATATCCAGTACATGAGAAATCTACCGGGTGCAGTCCCATAGTTCTAAAGTAAATGTGCAGGGGGATCTACCGGAAAACAAATCTGTAATCTCAAAGTAAATATACAGGGGGATCTACCGGGATACCATCCCCTATTCCCAAAGTAAATACACAACAACAACACGAAGAAATACACAATTCAATTGAAATTCCATACTAAGGTAAAATAAGTACTTCTAGCCTAGCATGTTGCACATAATCCAAATAAGGCAGTGTGAGTAAGTAAAGCAATTAAGTCAATTAGACATGGTTTCCTGAGCTAACAACAGGCTTAAATTGCAAATAGTATAAATAGGAAAAAGAAACACAATTAAATTTACTTAAAGAAAACCGAATTTTCAATAATGAGCATAAGTAAGCACTTGTACCTCACATACAAGGCATTTCAAATATCAATAATACCACATCCTAAGGGGAGTTTCTCCCACACAAGTTTAGACAGGCCACTTACCTCGAACCATCTCAAAATCAACACGAAACGACGTTCTTTCCATGAGTATTCGACTCCAAATGGCCCAAATCGATTCAATTCAATTGTATAATGTAAATAATACTTCAAGTAGTTGATTCTACAAATAAATTCTAAGCTAATACTCGAAATTAGGTGAAATCCAAAACGGCCCCGGGCTCATATCTCGGAATCGGGTAAAATTTATATTTTCAGAATCCTCATGCTCTCACGAGTTCAAGCATACCAAAATTATCCAAGTCCAAGGTCAAATTCCCCATCAAAATTCGAATTCTAGGTCTAAGAACTTTCTTCCCATTTTTCTTAATTTTCATCTCCAAATCCAAATTTAAATGACAAAACTAAGATAAGATTAATGGAATATAACTAGAAAGGAACAAGGAATCGATAACCAATGATCTTCTCTTCAAAAACCTCACAAAATCGGCCTACCCCGAGCTCCAAATTGATTTTTCCAAGTTTTGAACAAAACCCTCGATTCTGCCCCTTTTCTGCCCAGTAAAACCGCATCTGTAGTCCTCGGACCGCATCTGCAGTCCCCCTTCTGCGAGGACATGGTCGCACCTGCGACATTCACTTACAGCCAGTTTCCACACTTGCGGTTAACCTTACGCAGATGCGGGACCGCTTATGCGGCGAAGCTCCCGCTTCTGTGGTCCCTACTGTTTTCTCCCTTTTCCGCTTATGCAATGACAAATGCTGATTCTGCGGCTATGCACCTGCGGGACCTAACCGCATGTGCGGTTATGACAGAAAACCAGCAGCTGAAATTGCTCCAATAACTCCCAAATCTTCCGAAAACCTTCCAAAACCATCCCGAGGCCTCTGGGACCTCAACCAAAAGCACAAACAAGTCTACTACCACTTCCCAAATTTATACCAATCCTTAAAACACCTAAAACAACATCGAAACACCAATTTAACATCGGATTCAAGCCTAGGAACTTCAAAAACTCAAAAATTATGCTTTCGATCAAAAAGTCTATCAAACCTCGTCCGAATGATCTGAAATTTTGCACCCACATCATATTCAATACTACGGAGCTACTCCAACTTCCGAAATTCCATTACGACCATCAGATCAAAATCTCACTGTCAAACCGGAAACTTTAAAAATCTAACTTTCGGCATTCCAAGCCTAAATTAGCTACTGACCTCCAAAATAAAATCTGATCACGCCCCGAAGCATGAAATAATCCAACGGAGCTAACGAAACCATCGAAATTCCATTCCGAGGCCGTCTTCACACGGTTCCGATTACGGTCAAATTTCCAACACTTAAGCTCACATTTAGGGACTAAGTATCCCAAAACTCTCCGAAACCTAAAACCGAACATCCCGGTAAGACAAAATAGACAAATAAACAAGGGAAAATAGTTAATAGGGGATCGAGGCATAAATTCTAAAAATGACCGGCCGGATCGTTACAGGCCCGCACGTCGGAACCCAAAAAAATATAAAAAATCTGAACACCCATTCAATTACGAGTCCAACCATACTTGTTTCACTCAAATCCGACACCGAATTGATATTCAAAACTCAAAAATTTACTTTATGAAATTTTAAACAAAACCCTCAAATTTCACTTTGAAATTATCAATCAAATGCCTAAAGCGAAGATGGATTTATGAAATATAACAAAAATCGAGTATAGAACACTTACCCCCATCCATATAGTGAAAATCACCTCCAAATATTATTCAAATCCGAGCTTCCCAACTCAAAATATGACAAAATGAACAAACTTTCGATATTAAATGTTTTTGCCCAGCTATTTTGCCTCGTTTTGCATGCCAAATGATCCTGAAACTTGCTTTTGATGCCTCCAATGAATTTCTTTCAAAATTTCAGTCAAGCTAGGCTTTTGAATCACTCTATTTGACCTTATAATGAAGGAGATATGTTGGTTTGAATATTGGAAAATCGTGCAGATTTTTAAATACGAAGTCAGTGGCGATTTCGTAACTAATCTAAAAAATCTGGCAGCCCAATTCTTAGCAATTGGCCATAAAATCCTCATACGATGTCCAAATTTGATGATTCTTTTTGCTATGGTTCCTTTTAACTACAATACGGTTCTAATGGTTCAATCAAAACAGAAATCGGAGCTTATTTGTTTAATGTGGTACCATTTTGCTTGAAGAAACGACGTCGAAACATAGGAAAAATGAGAGCAACACAACCCAAACCTATCCGAAACTCATCCTAGCCCCTCGAAACCTCGTACGAACATACCAACAAGTCCCATAACAAAACATGGACCTACTCGAGGCCTTAAATCACGCATAATAACATTGAAACGATGAAATACACCTCAAATCAAACTTAATGAACTTCCGAACTTTTGACTTCAAAAAATTCGCACCGAAATATATCAAATCAACTCGGAACGAACTCGAATGTTGCCCACAAGTCCTAATACATCATATGGAGCTACTTGTGCCCCTAAACTATCGAGCGAAGTGCAAATTCTTAAAACGACCGGTCGGGTCGTTACATTACTGTTTTATTGAGTTTCGGAACAGTTATACTTTGTCAGACCTTATTTGTAATACTCTAGATGCTCATCTATTTGTGACTTCAGGTTTTGGGATATGATTAGATTTCGTTGTTCGGTGTTATATTACTCTACTTCAGACTTTTATCGCTATTATTGTTAATATTTTGTTTTCAACTGTTAAAATCAGTTAATTATCTGTTTCATGCCGACTTGCCTAACAAATGGATTTTAGGCGCCATCATGACCCAGAGGTAGGGAATCCGGGTGATGACAAGTTGATATCAGAGCTCTAAGTTTGTAGGAGTCATGAATCACAAGCCGGTTTATTAGAGTCTCGCGGATTGGTACAGAGACGTCTGTACTTATCTACGAGAAGCTATGTAACCGTTAGGAAACTTTCACTTCCTTTGATTTCCCTGTTGTGTAAGATTTTTGACATCACAATCCTAAACTTTTGTCATCTATTCTCACACAAATAGTGAGGACACGTGCTACTCGAGATGATCAGGCACCTGCGCTCCCTACTGGAGCCGTCAGAGGAAGGGGCCGGGGTAGAGACCGAAGACGCACTCGTGGTGCAACCAGAGCACCCACGCAAGATGCCATCAGCAGTACCAGCCGGAGTCTAGACACCTGATACGCCTACTGCTACTACTATCCCAGCACTTCAGGAGACCTTAACACAATTTCTGAGTATGTTTGGTACATTGGTTCAGGCGGGATTGATTCAGGTAGTACCAACTACTTCACAGATCGGGGAAGGGACCCAGACTTCCGCCACCCCCACTCCAGAGCAGCGAGTTCTCATTGGTCAAGTTCCAGGTGTCATGGTGACACAGCCTGTGGTCCCAGTTCAGCAGGTAGTGAGGACACCTCACCGAGTAGGGAGCAAGTGGGTTCAGGAGGGAGAGGATAGACAAGGTCAAGAGAGAGAGTATAGGGAAGCTAGGAGACCTCGCAAACTGGAGAGACCCACTGGACCTTATTTTGGAGGAAGAGTACGGCATGGTAGAGGTTTTGTAGGTCAACCAGCTCAGTTTGCTTCTCAAGTTTCGCATAATATTTCAGGTGTTCAGGGGTCTCAGAGTACCCGTACCGCACAGTTCCCACTGCCACGTCAGCCGCGAGGTTGTTTTGAGTGTGGTGACATATGCCATGTGGTGAGGTATTGCCCCAGAATTAGGAGGGGTACACCTCCACAGAGTTCTCAGCCACAACGTGTCCCATAGAGTTCTCAGGCTATGGATACAACACCAGTTGCTACCCCAACCGCTCAGCTAGTTTGAGGTAGAGGTCGTCCTAGAGCAGGAGGCCAGGTCAGATATTATGCCCTTCCTGCCCATACCGAGGCTGTCGCCTCCGATTGTGACATCACATGTATTGTCCTGGTTTGTCATATAGATGCATTGGTTTTATTCGATCTAGGCCCCACCTTTCCTTATGTATCCCTTAGCTTGTAATTCATGGGGTTCCGGATTTTGGGATGTGTTAGGTTGAGATTCTTGTACTGTTGTATGCCAGGCGGCATCTTAAACAATATTTCGTTTTGTTATTTCGGTGTTATATTATTTTCTTTCTGCAAATTATTTCTTTTCCGCATTTGTTAGGACTAAGTGTCGTCACGATAGTTCAAGGAGGGCGAACTGAGATCGTGATAGTATTTCTGGAATTTAATAATGGATTACT
The DNA here is from genome assembly GCA_026770625.1 of Nicotiana glauca. Classification (NCBI taxonomy): domain Eukaryota; kingdom Viridiplantae; phylum Streptophyta; class Magnoliopsida; order Solanales; family Solanaceae; genus Nicotiana; species Nicotiana glauca. The sequence goes on along the minus strand of MU753305.1, from coordinate 82,714 downwards.
GTACAGAATTGAGTGAGGGAAAAATCTAAAAATTGACGAAATAGATAAATTCATTTCCTTGTCTATGAGATATGTCACGTCATCTCTTAAGGTCCCTCAATTATATAGATATATATAGATTTGGAATGCAGAAGCATTGAAGTTAGGGTTTCGTCAAGCCATCGAGAAGTTCTTTCCAGAGAGTGTTGAGCTACCGGAGTTTGCCGTCACGTCCAGAGGCGGATGTAGACTATGTCCCATCCAGTATTTTTGCTGCAGAGCATAAATTTATGTGTAAAAGTTTATTAAAATTGTAGAAAATGATAGGTCGGAACCCATAACTTTAAAAATACAATGAGTTCAATGCGAAAACTTTAAAAGTTGAACCCACAAAATCTAATTCTTGGATCTGCCTCAGGTCACGTCGCAACGTTGGTAATTTCAGTTCCGTCACCGGCGAACGAAAGAAAACAGGTGAAGCAAACAAATTTAATTTGAATGCTCTCGATTTTTCTAAAATTACCTTGACTATAATTTTTTGCTATTCACTGCTCCAAAAACTGGAATATAGAAATAATTAAATCTAGAGTTCATGACACACTTTCCTCTTGACATATTCAGTAATTCTTATTTTATTATAGGGAATTCTAAACACTTGAAAAAGCTTCAAGCTCCAACACACTCTTCCATATTTTAAAGTGACGATTGAAAACAAAAAGCAAGAAAAGAAACACAATCAAATGCATAAAGATCTTAATTTCTTATCACCAGTGATCAAGAAAAATAGAGAGCTCTAAACGAAGTGTGATGAAATATCGTTGCAACTACCTTCCTCAGTCAGCTGGAATTTCTCTTCAGTAAATGACGACATTGGCGGCAATAGCCAACTATTCAAAAATAGCCAGATTTACCACTGGTCGTTGAAAAATAGCCAAGTTTCAAAAGTCATCGAAATTTAGCCACTTTAAATCCGAGCGAAAACACTATTCAAAATCCGAAAAAATACGCCCGCAAATTTTACGGAAGTTCCAGCATAAGTATGCTTGAACTCCCGTAAATTTTACGGGAGTTCCAGGATAACTATGCTGGAACTCCTGCAAATTTTACGGGAGTTCAAGCATAATTATGCTGGAACTCCCGCAAATTTTACGGGAGTTCCAGCAAGTATAATTGTCCAGTATAATATACTGGAGTTTGGAGCACTGGTGCTCCAGTCTCCCGCAAATTTTACAGGAGTTAGCAAAGTATACCGGTCCAGCATAATATGCTGGAGTTCGTACACAAATGCACCAGAACTCCCGTATATTATACTGGACCGGTCCCTGTTGCAGCAAAATAGTGACTATTTTTCATTGACTTGGTAAATGCTGGTTATTTTTCATTGACCAGTATGAAAACTGGCTATACCATGATATTTTAACGCGGCAATAAGCTATTAAAATAAAAGAAATACATATATTAACATATTGACCATCAAATTACAGAGTTAAACACAATCTTCACGCGTGATCTCTTTCTTTGTGAAATCATTCCTATTGATATAAAAGTTTGAGTACAATTAGTATGACAAATATAACAAAATTACTGTGAGAAATGAGGGCAATTCGAATAACTCAAAGTGAAAATGCGAAGGCATCATCAGAAAATACAGAACAGAAACATGCAACTTAAGTACATAAGTTGGTTAGAATATCCTCAAAGATTTGCATACTTGGTTCAAGACCCATTCTAGTCATAACTGAGAACAATATATTAGGATTTAAAGTAATGTGTCAATTGGCTACTTGCAGGGTAGGATATTAAGTCCTTCTATTGGTTTCCCATCCGGCGTCCGGTACTTGCATTGGAGCCCGACTATATCCGGATTCACGTCGCGTAGGCCCCCATACGGGGGAAAACGCTCCCTACCAAGTATTTTTCTATACTCAGGGCTCGAATCCGAGACCTCGGGTTAAGGAAAGAGCAGTCCATCCACTGCATCACATCTTTTGGTGGTTGGCTAGGATGAAATATTGATGGACAAGTTCTAATATTTACTCGTCCATATTAAAAACACATTTACTGTATTCAAAATGTCAAATAAAGAAAAGAAATGAGTGGAGACAAAGCAACGTGCATCTAATTTTAGTGTCAAAAACGGCAGCAAGAGAATTGACACGATTAGAAGGTTTAAGTGTAGTTTGTTTAGTCAAAGTAAGTTCAGAAGTTTTATTTATTTTAAACTTTGCTTCCGCTTTTCTCCATTTTCTCTTCTTCCTTCACTTCAATCTAGTTTCTTACTAACACATTAGTCATGAAGATGAGCCACATAAAAACTTTACAGAAGAAAGAAATGTTTTAACTCACAAAAAAGCATGGTGATATGCTATACTCCCTCCGTCCCCTTTTATTAGTCCTTTATTAACTAGGCGTCCCTTAAGAAATCATTTATTAAAGGTTTGTTTTATTATATTACCCTTGTTAATGGTTTTTAAAGTTGTAAATTCAATAAACTAGGGGATATAGCTAATAACTAAGAGTAATATTGGAAGAAAATAATCAATTACTCTTGATTTGCTAAAATGAACAAGTAAAGAGAAACATTATTTTTAGTATTGTATTGGTGGATTCGTCACGTGGATTAATGATATGATGATAGGTGGTATAAGACTCAAAACGATAAAGAAGAGTGAAAATTAGAGAAGGCATGGGTAAAAAACCCTCGGGAACGTTTACAAGAATACTATACCTGACAGCTAGAAAAGAAGAGATAGGCGCGGGATATGGATTATTAAAGACCAAGAGGAAGGACGGTTCACTAAAGAAAGAAATCGGCATAATCCCTGATTGTGTGCGATTGACTATTATAACCATAATCGTTACAAATTGCCCATATAATGGATAATTATGTAATAAATATTAGTAACGGGCGTGAATTAAGTAAGGAAAAACAGTTAAATAATATTGTACCCTCATATAAACTCCCCTTTACATACCTTATAAAGTACGCGCTTCGATATGTTGAGAAAAAAACATCCTCATGTGGGGGACTATTCGAACTCAACGAACGTTTATCAGAATCCCATCACCCAGCTTTAAATTCTAAGTGTCTCAACTAGAGGCAAATATGAAATAGCTATATATCCACAAATTGCGGGGTTCATCAATACTCCTGTCTAACACAATCTCCAACTTGTTCAAGTTAGGCATTAGTGCAAAGATTTCCTTTTTTACACCATGCTGGAGCAACACCACTTAGAGTAAGTAGGTGTTCATGTTTCCCTTCAGCGTTGGGCATATTCGGAGGATATCGCCATCTTGTCTTTTTATAAAGTGAACACTGTGGCATCCTCCAAATTTGTAAAGGTATCATGATATTTCTCGCAAAGTTATTTTATTTCAACAGTCAAAACTTGGAGTCTTTCAAGTTTGAGAAGAGGTAGGACTTTCATTAATGGACAAGGATAGATACCTTAGATGCACCAAATCAAATATTGAAGCTGGAATGTCATTATGAAAGCAAGGCCAATACTCTGATCATTTTGGAATTTTTATTTCTCTCATCCCTCTTTCGTTATATATCAACTACTAAAAGATACTCTATATATCGTTGCATATAATATATATATATATATATATATATATATATATATATATATATATATATATATATATATATATATATATATATATATATATATATATATATATATGCATGTTCACCTTGGTAGACAATAGTGCGAATTACCTTTTGATCATAGCAATGTTAGTTTAACCACCAATTGACCGAACAATCATCACGCAGTCCTGCATGAATGATTGGGGGACAAGTGAGGCTCGATATGGTGGTTTATCATCTATAGCAGGCAGGAAGTTGTCACTTGGAGCTTGTCTCATGCAAGAGATTATGTATCCTACATGTTTCCACTTGTCCACAAAAATTCTGCTGGCCTACTAGCTAGAACCAAATTTATGTCTATAAGTTGTTGTAAATATTCCTCAGCTACGTCTCCCAAACTTTTATAATCAACTTCCTTTAAAATCCCGTCTGCAACCCATAGCTAGGTTGATTAATGTTGTCACGTTAATCTCATCATCTTCGGAAAAAATCCCAAAATACAGACAGCAACCTTTTAGGTGTTGAGGTAGATAAAAGCAACAAGCTTTTCACATTGTTGACCGGGATCTTTAAAATATTGCTGATTTTACATCTTTATTCTGCAACTTGCTCCCATCTATCTAGTGCATCATATATTGAACGTTGCATTTATATAGAAGCCCAGCAACTAGAGCAACAGCCAAAGGCACTCCGATCCATGACAATTATATTAGCTGCAATTTTCTTTCCAACTTTCAATAATTCTCTACTTTCGATTGCAATAGTTCCCAACATTCTTTTGAACTCAGAGGCTTACCTGATGCAGCATAACTGGCCACATACCCACACCTTGTTGTAAGTAGGGCATGACTGGAAACCATTGACTTACATCATCCCAAGCGTTGGTGCTCCATATATCGTCGATGACAACTAAGTACCTGCACTTAATTCCACAGCTTGCCTGCTAGCTCACCATCATCCGTTGCTTCACCTGCAGCAGCATTTTGAACCCATGCTAGAATGTCAAAATGTGATTTAATTCCTGGATCGGATCATCATAAATTCTTCTAGCGAAATTAAAGTTGTCTTGTCAATCGATTCCCCCCGTACCTACGATATGATTGCCACAACTTGTGATGATGTTTCCATAAGAGTAGTTTAATTCATTTTCATGCCCAACCATGTCGTGGTAATTAATCAAAACTTTAATTGGACCACCGATCATCGAATTTGATGCCTGCAAACCAGTACTGTTCATACTTTCTGCACTTATTGGAATCAATGGACTTATAGCATGTTTGGCCAAGCTTTTTTTTTTTGCCAAAATTGGTTTTTTTTTTTTTTTGCCAAAAGCACTTTTGGCCAAAAATTAAGGTGTTTGGCTAAGTTTTTAGAAGAAAAAAAGTGCCTTTGAGGAGAAGCAGAAGCAGTTTTGGAGAAGCAGAAAAAAAATCTTCTCTCCAAAAGCACTTTTGAGAAAAATACACTTAGAAGCAGTTTTTTAAAGCTTGGCCAAACACTAATTGCTGCTCAGAAGTGCTTTTCAAACTAATTAGCCAAACACAAACTGATTCTCACCAAAAGTACTTTTAAGAAAAGTATTTTTGAAAAAAAAAATACTTCTCAAACTAAGCTGATTTTTGCAACTTGGCCAAACGGGCTATTACATGCTTGTTGCAACCCCTCTTGCAAAACTCCTCGTAAGCTTCTCTCTGAACCTTATCATTTTCAGAACTTATAAATTTTCTCCAATACTGATTCTTATCATTTTTAGACTTATAAATTTTCTCCAATACTGATTCAATATCCCATCTTCTGCATCATGTGCTGCAACTTTGATCTTGCCTTCACAACGTTAATTCAACTTCTTTACGATCCTTGATGTTCTTCTCCAAAGTTGCGAACCAACTTTTTCGCCACCTCTTCTTAATTTTACTTTTCTGTGAGGAGATTCAATCTTTTCTTGGGAAAGATTTAAACTTGGGATTGGATTGCATTAGCTGTTGCGAAAGTCAAATGTATATAGTGTGAATGAGTCACAACTATTATACCAAAAATTATGGCAGCTACCATGTTTGACTCAAAAGTTAACAAATACTTTGCAAGTAAATACAATCAAAAATAGATCAAAGGTAAATCATAATCGAAAATAATAAGACCTAGAAATGTGAATTATAAATCTGATTGCTTTTGACAGATTGAGTGTTCCAGAGAATAAGAGATAGAGAAATAAAGAGAGAACTTGTATTAGAAAAGATCTGATCTCCTTTACAACATTGGGATCCTCCTTTATATAACAGAAGAACCCCTTGAAATAATAAAATAATACAAGGGTAGGTCACGTGTCTCTGAGGGGACGACGAGACTTAGGAGCACATTTTCGCTCTGATATTCTGAGGTCGTATCCTCACTACGACTATTGCTTAGTCATGGGTCGTTGCTACCACAATGGGCAGAATTTGACCCTATACAGTTAGTCCCTCCGTTCGTTGGTGACGTAACGAAGTGTGTTGCCAATGGACGGAACCGTGTACCTTGTACTGGAAAATTTTTGACCATGTTTGGAGATGCAGACGTGAAGGGCGACCATTTGAGTCTGTTGATATATTGGCGCGCAAGACCTTCCCTAAAATGACGTCACCGTATGCAGGCGTCATCATTACGCGTGTTCCCGAGAAAGTGCAAAAGGTGTTCTGATGCTTGGTTTCCCGCGCATGTTTGGGTTTTTCCTCTTCAATTTCAACGCTACCCATCCCTATAAATAGGGAAAGGATTCAATTTAACCTAGCTTTAGATCATTTGCAAAAGTTTTCCAACTATTTCAAGAAAAACGCCTCTTTTTTACGAAAATCCACCGCTTCGGTGAAAGTATACTTGTGGTTGTGTAATACATCACTCTGTAATCGGAAATCATGACAAAACCTAAACGCGATAACGCTCCGGGGGCTCGTAACAATAAATCATCTGACGTACCGCCTCCATCCGGCGGTAATAAAGGGGAGAAAGGGGAGGATCTCACCCCTCTTACTGTAAATAACATACTCCCAAAGCAACTCCTCGTAAGGAGAGACTTTCAACGGGATTCTCCCGAACAACCTTGGGAGAAATCTGAGTTAAAACAAACTGATTTAGACCTTCTTCGTACGTCGTGTGATATACCCGCTCACGTGGAGATGGTTCTAGCGGGAGAGGATTACGCAAACGCCCACACACCGGGGTATTGTACGTTCTACGAATATCCCTTTCTGATCGGCTATGGCCTCCCCATTCTTCAATTGGCGGAAGAACTCTGCCATTTCTACATTATGTGTCCCACCTAACTCACTCCGTATACCCTAAATGTGTGTAGGGTAGTGTCTACATACGCGGAGCTGGCTGGGTTGGAGGTCTCTGTCCACTACCTTTTGCAGCTATTCAACACCAGCTACCTGAGAGGTACCATGCTGCATTTAAAAAATTGTAGCTCGAAAGGGTGGTCGTGCAAACTGACGATCAGCCTAACCGGGGCTATTGGCATAGATACTTCTTCATCAGGACGGAACACCTGGTGTCCAATCCCGTCGGATTCCCTGAGAGGTGGAATTAGAGATGTAAGTATTCCTATCCGTCGAGTCATTTATTGTACGTGGCTTTAGCGGTTCCGATTATATCATCCTTATGATTTTTCTGTTACTTTGCAGCAATAGCTCCCACTCCTTGGTTCATAACCGATATTAAGCAGTGGGTATCCAATTTGCTGCCTCTCACGGAAGGTACCCGTACGTGGGCAGAATTCATTGAACATTACGGCCCTGCGAGCCCTTCAGGTATTTCTTCGACTTTAGTTAGTTGCTTTCGCGAACTTCGTTAGCTAAATCACTTTTGTTTCCAGGTCGAAGTGCTCCTAAGAGGAGGGCGAAGGTACCTACCTCCTCCCCATCAGTTGTTGGTTAGGATATGCAGGAGATACTTTACGCATCTATTGGGGAGGGGGTGACCGTAACTTCCTTATAAGAGGCAGCTCCTGCGGAGGTGGCTGCAAGTGAGGCGAGGCCGTCGATGTCGTCTCCGCAACCTGCGGACAAGCCTTCTAAGGGCGAGGAGCTTGAGGAGAGAAAAAGGAGGAGGCTCATAATGGGTAAGGCGGTGGTGACGGGAGATGAAGAGAGGGACGTGCCTCGCCAAACAACTAGGCCCATCTGTTTGGCCGACGCCATCCGTTCGGGGAGGTCGACCAACCAGATACATGCTAATGTTGGTACCAGCTTGGCTCGTGTTGCTGAGGGTGGCTCATCGCCCCTTGTTAGTGGCAAAGCTGGGGGACCAACTGTTGAGGCCGCCTACGGGAACATGGGTGAGATGGCAGAAAACCCTGCACGTGTGGAGATGACAGCAGACGGATCTGGTCGTCGCATCGTGATTCTAGGGGCTTACAACTTGTTACAGCACAGCGAGGGGGCTGCGCTGGAGATGGCCCTAGTGTGTGCTGTCCCTGAGCGCGAGATGCTGAGTGTTGTCGGCGATGCGGAGCTATCTCGAAGGGTTGCTAATATGGTGTTACAGGTAACTTCTCCGTTCTTCCATATGTCATAAAGTTGATTTCGATGCATACTAACTCGCATGCATGTATATATATTCTTTTTTTTAGACCCTGGTTTTGGAAGTAGAGAAAAGGCGCCATGAGGAGAAGAAGGCGACCGTTTTTGATAAGATGGTGAAGAGGTATAAACAATATCGCTCCAAGCATCAAGCGGTGGCGGATCTTTTCCGACAGGATCCAAAATTCCAGGTGTTCCGGGAGGGCCTTGAACAGAAGGAGGCACAATTGAGCTGCAGGGTAGCGGAGCTGGAGAAAACGGACGAGGAGTTGATGAAGGCGGTGGCTCGTAATAGCGAGCTGGAATCACTCCTCCAGCTGAGGGAGGAGGAGTTGGAGCTCAGCCGCAGAGTGACGGCGGAGGTAACTGATCTTCATCATAGGGTGGCGGCTTTGACAGTCGAGCTCGAAGCTAAGGCTGCCAAGATCGATGTCCTCAAGCGTACTGCCTTGCCACAGCTCGTGGACGCAGCCCAAGATGCGCACGAGATGTGGATATACACGGAAGCTAAATTGGACATGTATAAAAAACATCTTGTTGTGGAACGTGCCTCTGAGGAGGAAGTTCAAGAGCATTGGCGCGAGGCTCACGCCGCCCGTGTAGCTTGTGGGTACAGCTCTGAATCTCCTGACCGAGAGGGTTACACTTTGGAGGATGTCAACCGGCTCGAGTCTGACCCATGGTTTAATGAGGCTTACCGCGATGGTCGAGAAGGGGGGCGAGCGGATGGCGATAACAAACCTGGCGAGGCCCCTTAGGACTTGTATAGGTTTTGCCCTTTTTTTTTGGAATGTAACGGGAGTCCTCCATGGGACTAAATGTATATAATATTTTCTTATAGTGAAAGAGTTATACTTGTGTTGCTATTCTTTTGTGTTGTTCTTTTTTTATGCATTGTTTGTCACCGTCGGGCTTGGTTGGCGCATCGGTTGTGATAGCTTTTGGCCCGTAAGATGTAATTTTAACTTTTGTTGAAGCGTTATCCGTCGTCGTCCAGCGTGGTCGACGATCATTGGCGATAGACTTTGGCCCATAGGATGTAACTTCAACTATCGTTGAAGTGTTATCCGTCGTCGTTGAGCGGGGTCGACGATCATTGGCGATGGCCTTTGGCCCATAGGATGTAACTTCAACTGTCGTTGGAGTGTTATTCGTCGTCGTCGAGTGGGGTCGACGATCATTGGCGACTTTGGCCCTTAGGATGTAACTTCAACTATCGTTGGAGTGTTATCCGTCGTCGTCGAGCAGGGTCTACGATCATTGGCGATGGCCTTTGGCCCTTAGGATATAAGTTCAACTGTTGTTGAAATGTTATCCGTCATCGTCGAGCGGGGTTGACGATCATTGGCGATGGCCTTTGGCCCATAGGATGTAACTTCAACTATCATTCGAGTGTTATCCGTCATCATCGAGCGGGGTCGACGATCATTGGCGATGGCCTTTGGCCCTTAGGATGTAACTTCAACTATCGTTGAAGTGTTATCCGTCATCGTCGAGCAGGGTCGAAGATCATTGGTGATGGCCTTTAGCCCTTAGGATATAACTTCAACTGTTGTTGAAGTGTTATCCGTCATCGTCAAGCGGGGTCGATGATCATTGGCGATGGCCTTTGGCCCTTAGGATGTAACTTCAGCCATCGTTGAAGTGTTATCCGTCATCGTCGAGCGGCGTCGACGATCATTGGCGATGGCCTCTGGCCTATAGGATGTAACTTTAACTGTCGTTGGAGTGTTATCCGTCGTCGTCGAGCGGGGTCGACGATCATTGTCGATGGCCTTTAGCCCTTAGGATGTAACTTCAACTGTCGTTTAAGTGTTATCCGTCGTCGTCGAGCGGGGTCGACGATCATTGGCGATGGCCTTTGGCCCATAGGATGTAACGTCAACTGTCGTTGGAGTGTTATCTATCGTCGTCGAGCGGGGTGGATGATCATTGGCGATGGTCTTTGGCCCATAGGATGTAGCTTCAACTGTCGTTGGAGTGTTATCCGTCATCGTCGAGCGGGGTCGATGATCATTGGTGATGGCCTTTGGCCCTTAGGATGTAACTTCNACTTCAACTGTCGTTGAAGTGTTATCCATCATCGTCGAGCGGGGTCGACGATCATTGGCGATGGCCTTTGGCCCATAGGATGTAACGTCAACTGTCGTTGGAGTGTTATCCATCATCGTCGAGCGGGGTCGACGATCATTGGCGATGGCCTTTGGCCCTTAGGATGTAACTTCAACTGTCGTTGAAGTGTTATCCGTCATCGTCGAGTGGGGTCGACGATCATTGGCGATGGCCTTTGGCCCATAGGATGTAACTTCACCTGTCGTTGGAGTGTTATCTGTCATCGTCGAGCGGGGTGGACGATCATTGGCAATGGCCTTTGGCCCATAGGATGTAGCTTCAACTGCCGTTGGAGTGTTATCCGTCATCGTCGAGCGGGGTCGGTGATCATTGGCGATGGCCTTTAACCACTTACATAATGGAGAAGGTGGCATTAGCCGCTTACATAATGGAGAAGGTGGCCTTAGCCTCTTACATAATGGAGAAGGTGGCCTTAGCCGCTTACGTAATGGAGAAGGTGGCCTTTGCCGCTTACATAATAGAGACTCAACTAGGCTAGTCCCTTTATTATATCGGACTGGAGAAACGCGTCGAATGGACGGTATGATAAACCTGTGTCCATACACCCCTGGGTGTCCCCTTCGCCGCCTCGTTAAAAACCTCCCCGAGAAAACCCAATTGGGATAAAACTCGGGTAAGCGAAAAAGATACGACTCAAGAGACGCCCTTCGAAAGTGGAAGTATTTGAAGTGGGCGACGTTCCGGTTGTTCTGGAGTGTTTTTCCTTCCATTGTTTCCAACTGGAATGCTTCTTTGCCTGCATCTGCTGTGATTTTATATGGCCCGCTCCAATTGGTGCCCAGTTTCCCTTCGTTCGGGTCTTTTGACGCCAAAGTTTTGGCTTTGAGGACGTAGTCTCCTACTTTGAGTGGTCATATTTTGGCTTTTTTGTTGTAATACCTTTCGACCTGTTGCTTTTGGGCCGTCATTCTTATATGGGCCATGTCTTTTCTTTCTTCGGCTTTGTCGAGGTCTTGAAACCTACCCATGTCATTGTCCGGTCCGCTGGTGTGTGAATATCTCGAGCTTGGTTCTCCGATTTCGACTGGTATAACCACATCGGTTCCGTAGACCAGTGAGTACGATGTTTCTCCTGTATTGGATTGGGCATTGTCTGGTATGCCCAGAGTACCTATGGTAGTAACTCGGGCCAGAGCCCTTTGGCTTCTTCGAGTTTCTTCTTTAGTATGTTCAATTTTGCTTTGTTGGATGCTTCTGCTTGGCCGTTGGCGGCGGGGTGATATGGCGTGGAGAGTATCCATTTGATATGCCATTTGTCGCAGAACTCCGTTATCTTTTTGCCGATAAATTGTGGGCCGTTGTCGCAGTTGATTTCTTTGGGGATGCCAAAGTGGCATATGATGTTTTTCCATATGAAGGCGATGACTTCCTATTCGTGTATTTGGGAATACGCACCTGCTTCTACACACTTGGAGAAGTAGTCAGTCAAAACTAACAGAAATCGTACCTTTCCTTGCCCTGCTGGCAGGGGGCCGATTATGTCCATTCCTTATTTGATGAAGGGCCAAGTAGATGTTACTGAGTGTTGGGGCTCTCCCGGTTGATGTGTCATGGGGGCGTACTTTTGGTATTGTTCGCACCTGCGAACATACTCTGCTGCCTCCTTTTTCATTGTGGGCCAATAGTACCCGGTGCGGATGATGCAACAGACAAGAGCGCGATTACTGGTATGTGCGCCAAAGTGATCTCGTGTACCTATTCGAGTACTTGCCTTGTTTGGTGCGGCCCCAAGCACTTAGCGAGGAGTCCGCCAAACGTTCTTTTATACAGATTGTGATTTATTAGGCAGTATCGAGTGGCCTGTATGCGGAGCTTTTTAGTTGTTTTTTTGTCGAGTGGGAGTGTCCCGTCCTGCAGATAGGAGATAAACTGGTTGCACTAGTCCCAAGTTAGATTTAAAGAGAGTACCTCTGTGTGATCTATGGCTGAGTGGAGGAGGGTGACTATATTTCCCTTGTTGATGTTTTTGGTGGCTGCAGCCAATTTGGCTAGCCCATCTGCTTCGACGTTCTGCGCCCTCGGGATTTGTTCCAGGCGGCACTCGTCGAACTCGCGTATCAACTTGTGAATTTCTGATTGATATTTCTGCGGTCTCTTTTCCTTGATCTGGTAAGTCCCAGTGACCCGGTTCACCACGAGTTGAGAGTCGCAATGGAGGATGAGTCATCGAGCTCCGTATTTGATGGCTAACCTCATACCTAAAATCACGGCCTCGTACTCGACCTCTTGTTAGTCATCTCGGGGCATCGTATGGACTGACGAATTATTTCGCCCGTAGGGACCTCGAGTACGAGTCCCAGTACCGATCCCGAGGCGTTGGAAGTGCCATCAGTGTAGAGGGTCCAGAGTTCAGTACTAGGAGTGGCGCGAATGGCCTCTAGTTCCGCTTCCGACAGAATCTCTGTACTAAAATCGGCGACAAAATCTGCAAGTACCTGCGACTTGATGGCATTTCTTGGGTGATAGGATATGTCATGCTCACTGAGCTCTATGGCCCATCTAGCGAGCCTGCCCGACAACTCGGGTTTGTGTATGATGCTTCTCAAGGGGAAGGTTGTTATGACTTTTATGGGATGGCACTGAAAGTAAGGTCTAAGCTTTCGTGAAGCTACGACTAGTGCCAGGGCCAGCTTCTAGAGGTGTGGATACCGTATTTAGGCATCCACTAGGGTTTTGCTGATATAGTAAATAGGAGACTGCGTACCTTTGTTTTCACGGACCAGGACTGCGCTGATAGCGACTTCGTACACTGCCAGGTATACTAACAAGGGTTCGCCAGGGTTCGCTTTAACTAGCAATGGTGGCGAAGAAGTATTCTTTCAATTTTTTCAAAGCCTCGGTGCATTCCTCGTTCCATTGTAATCCGTGATCTTTTCTCAATATGTTGAGATGAACCTGGATAGGGCGGCTATTTGCCCTGTCAGCTTTTGTACCTGTTTTTTGCTGTTCAAGGTTTCAGGTATTGCGTCTATTGCTTTGATCTGGTCCGAGTTGACTTCGATACCTCGTTGTGATACAAGGAAACCCAAGAACTTTCCTGATGCTACGCCGAAGGCGCACTTTTTTGGGTTCAGTTTTATCTCATACTGTCGTAGTATCTCAAAGGCTTCTTTCAGATGGTCGAGGTGGTCTTCTTTGTTTGCCGATTTTACTAGCATATCGTTGATGTAGACTTCCATGGTCTTGCCAAGCTGTTCCTTGAACATTCTGGTAACCAGTCTCTGATATGTATCCCCTGCATTTTTGAGTCCAAAGGGCACATCTTGTAGCAATATGTCCCCTGGTGGGTGATGAAGGTTGTCTTTTCTTGGTCCTCCTCGGCCATCATGATTTGGTTGTAGCTGGAGTAGGCATCTAACAAGCTTAGTAGCCCATGTCCCGCTGTGGCGTCGATCAACTGGTCAATGTGAGGTAACGGGAATGAGTCCTTCGGACATGCTTTGTTAAGGTCAGTGAAATCAACGCACATCCTCCATTTCCCGTTTTTCTTTTTGACCATCACGACATTGGTGACCCATTGGGGATATTTTGATTCCCTTATGGACCCGTTGTATAGTAGCTTATCTACCTCTTCGCTGACGGCCTCGTTGATTGCGGTATTGAACTTTCTTCTAACTTTCCGCACGGGTGGATATAGTGGGTCGACGTTCAACTTGTGGGTGGCGATGTCTCTGGGTATCCCTGGCATATCTGAATGAGAAAAAGCAAATAGATTCGTGTGGTTAGTTAGGAATTCATGGTACTTACTTGGGTCGCAGAGGCTGTGTCCGATGTAGGCTTTCTTTATGTGGTCGGTGCTGTCTAGTTGTACTGGGTCGAGATCCTCGATCGTTGCTTTGCAGGCTTCTACGATATCCAGATCTTTGATGGCTTCTGTTGTCGGGTCGACCTTAGTCCCCGACACGGCTGATTGTTATGCCTCCGCACTTGCTCCTTTCAACTGTTTGGTGTGTGAGCATTCTTGAGTGATTCGGTAGCATTCTTGCGCTATGCGCGGCTCCCCCCGAATGCTAAATACTCCCCAAAGGGTGGGGAACTTGATCACTTGGTAGAAGCTCGAGGGGACTGCACCATGTCATGTATCCATGGGCGTCCTATGATGGCGTTGTAGGCTGTTTCTTGGTTCATGACATGGAAAGTGGTTTCCAGTGTAATTCCCCCTACTAAAATCGGCAATGATACCTCGCCGAAGTTCGTTCCACTGCATTGTTAAAACCTGTTAGTGTTATGCAGCGTTGTATTATCCTCTCTTCGAGCCTCATTTGAGCGAGGACTCTTGGATGGATAATATAAGCGCCGCTTCCGTCATCAACCATGATTCTCTTAACGTCAGTGTCAGCAATACGTAAAGTTATGACTAAAGCATCATAATGAGGGAAAGACAGACTGTCGGCATCAGACTTATCGAAGGTGATACTTTCTTCGAAGTCGTCATACCGTTCGTGGGCGATTGTTCGTTTCAGTTTGTGCAAGGTGCTGAATTTTACATGGTTGATTGCTGAATCGTCGCCTCCTCCGATGATCATGTTGATGATGCGTGCTAGCGAAGGTGGCTTTGGCGGCCCCTAAGGTTGTTCCCACCCTCGTGCGAAATTGATCTTTCCTTTGTTACTGAGCAGCTCCCTCAAGTATCCTTGGTTCAGCACTCTGACTACCTCCTGTCGTAGCCCTATGTAATCTTCAGTTTTGTGCCCTCGTTCCTGGTGGAACTCGAACAAGACGTTTGACTTCCTTATGGCGGGGTCTGATTTCATTTTCTGCGGCCATTGTACTTTGGTGACCAGCTTCTCTAGTGCATACACTATTTCTGAGGGGGACACACAAATGTTATGGGCAGATAATAAAGGGGGCATACCTCTTTCGTTACGGAGTGGGTCGACATGTCGCTGCAGTGCTTCCGTGTGTCTTGGTGTGGTGGATGCGAGGATCTGATGTAAGGCTGATCCTTTCTTTGTTGAAGCACGAGGATTGTTCCAGTCGGCCCTCGCTGTGTCGATCCCTCCTTGCTTCTGACTGTATCGTCGTGAGCCGCTGGGTTGGTCCGTTGAGGTCATCCTCATCTGCTCGTACCTCGGCACAGTAGGCGTTGTGAATTTCCTCCCATGTGGTGGGGGGATACTTCATGAGTCAGCTCAGTAGCTTTTTGGTTGCTCTTGAACCATCTCTGCTCAGCCCGTTTTGGAAAGCTGCGATCGCCATGCCTTTCGATATGTTTGGTAGGCTCATCCTTACTCTGTTGAATCTGGCCAGGAAGTCCCTGAGTCCCTCACCTGCGGTTTGTCGGACGACGAAGATATCGTTGACCCTGGCCTCAGCTTTCCTCGCTCTTGCATGGGCGGTGGTGAACTTATCCGCCATTTCTTCGAATGTTGATATTGTTCTGGCTGGCAACTACGAGTACCATGTTAACGCCCCCTGTTAACGTTTCTCCGAACTTTTTCAGCACTACATATGGTACTTGTTCCTTTGACAGATCGTTACCCTTCACAACGGTCACATAGTGGATCAAGTGGTCTTCGGGGCCTGTCAACCTGTCATATATCCTTAAGTAAGGCGGCATTTTGAAGGTTTTTGGGATCGGGTGAGGTGCAGCTTCTTTGCTATATGGCTGTTTGACGAATCTTCCCACGTCGCACTTCGGTAGTAACTTAGGAGCGCCGGGAATTTTTTCTACCATTTTCTGACGCTCTTTCATTCGATCCTGAAGTACCTTGTTTTCATTCTCCATTTCCTCAATTTTTTTAAGGATGGTTGCAAGTGTGCCATCGCTGGCCGGGTTATTAGTGTGGTTGTTGTTTGTGCGTACAGTATCGTATTCGCTGGTGGTAGTGATGTCTGTCATCAACGGGTTCTTAACGTTGCTTTCGGGCGATTTTTTGAGCAAGCTGCCCAGGGTGTTCATCAACCATTCTTCCAGTAGCTTCTTGACCACTGGGGGTGGTGTTTCTTTGACTACAGAAGGGGAAGCTCCCTTTTCATGCAAGATCGTCAGATCTTCAGATGGAGAGGGTGAGATTTCTCCCTCTTGAGTACTGCCAGGTGTTGTGCTTAAGATATTTTCTCTACCGGCCTTGTTGAGGGGGACAATGAGGTTGGTTGTGACACCTGCTATTGCTTTCAATCTTGCATCATTTTTTGCCATTTTTCGATTTCAGTAGGGTGTTAAGGAAGGTGGTTTGTTTTTGATGTTCTAGGTGCAAACTATGATTTCGATTGCCGAAATCCCCACAGACGGCGCCAAATTGTTTGACTCGAAAGTTAACAAATACTTTGCAAGTAAATACAATCAAAAATAGATCAAAGGTAAATCGTAATCAAAAATAATAAGATCTAGAAATGTGAATTATAAATCTGATTGCTTTTGACAGATTGAGTGTTCCAGAGAATAAGAGATAGAGAGAGAAAGAGAGAGAGCTTGTATTAGAAAAGATATGATCCCCTTTACAACATTAGAATCCTCCTTTATATAACAGGGAACCCCCTCAAAATAATAAAATAATACAGGGGTAGGTCACGTGTCTTTGAGGGGACGACGAGACTTAGTAGCACATTTTCGCTCCGACATTCTGAGGTCGTACCCTCACTATGACTATTGCTTAGTCATGGGTCGTTGCTACCGCAATGGGCAAAATTTGACCCTATACACACCAAATAATAAATAAGACAATAAAATAACAATAAAAGTAACACCAGAATTTATGAGGTTCGGCTAATTTTGCCTACTCCTCGGACACAACCAATATTTTATTTCACTTCAAAAATACAAGTGAAATAATACTAAAGAGAGAAGATACAAATGCCTTAAGAAGATAAGAAGGCAAATGAGAGGTGTGTTTAAATCCTAAACATTAGGCCTCCTTTTATAGGGAAACATTCCCTACCAAAAGTGTCAACCACCGATGTGGGATATTTGACAACTTCAACAAATCTCCACCTTGGCAAAATTCCACATTTTCAATTTTCTCTCAATAACAAATTTTGGTTGTGTCTTCATCTTCAATCTTCAATGTTCAACAATGTTGATCAAATCCAAACAATATTGAAACTTGACTGCAGTCACCACTTTTGTCAACATATCAACAGGATTCTCTGTAGTATGAATTTTCTTCACCGTGCGGCACCTTCTTCTATGATTTCTCGTACAAAATGATACCGAACATCAATGTGCTTCGTCCTTGCATGATAAACTTGGTTCTTCGCTAATTGAATAGCACTTTGACTATCACAAAAAATTGTGATACTTTTTTGTTCAACACCAAGCTCCTTTAGCAACCCTTGAAGCCAAATTGCCTCCTTCACAGCCTTTGTAATAGCCATATAATCTGCCTTTATTGAAGAAAAAGCAACCATTGAATGTAAAAAAGACTTCCAACTAACTGGTGCCTTTGCAAAAGTAAACACATAACCAGTAGTTGATCTTCGTTTGTCCATATCACCCGCAAAATCTGAGTCACAATATCCAACTACAGACTGATTGTCTTCCTACTTAAAAACTAACCCAACATCTACAGTATTATGAATATACCGTAGAATCCACTTCACAGCTTGCCAATGCTCTATTCCTGGATTATGCATATATCTGCTAATAACTCCAACAGCTTGTGAAATGTCAGGTCTCGTACAGACCATTGCATACATCAAGCTACCAACAACATTTGCGTATGGTACCTTTGACATATACTCTCGTTCAGCTTCATCCTTTGGCGATATAGTAGTACTTAGATTATAATGGGGAGCAAGTGGAGTACTAACTGGCTTAGTTTTGTCATCTATACCAAACGTTATAGTACTCTCTTCAAATATTCTTTATGAGATAAACAGAGTTTCTTTGAATGTCTATCTCTTATTATCTCCATGCCAAGAATTTTCTTTGCCTTACCCAGATCCTTCATCTCGAACTCCTTCTTCAGTTGAATCTTCAACTTATCAATTTCTTTTGAATTCTTAGAAGCTATCAACATATAATCAATATATAGGAGAAGATATATAAAGGAACCATCTTTAAGCTTGCGCAAATACACACAATGATCGTATTTGCTTCTCTTGTAACCTTGCTGCAACATAAACTTGCCAAATCGCTTGTACCATTGTCTAGAAGATTGTTTCAATCCGTAAAACATTTTTTCAAGTTTGCACACCATATTTTCTTTTCCAGAAACTTTGAATCCTTCTGGCTGAGTCATGTAGATTTCCTCCTCCAAGTTTCCATGTAAAAACATAGTTTTTACATTCATTTGAACTAGTTCCAAATCCAATTGTGCTACCAAAGCCAACATAATTCTAATGGAGAAATGTTTTACAACTGGAGAAAATACTTCGTTGTAATCAATTCCCTCCTTTTGAGCATATCCTTTGGCCACCAATCTTGCTTTGTAGCGAACATCTCCTTGGCTAGGAAATCTTATTTTCTTTGCAAATACCCATTTGCACCCAATTGCTTTCTTTGCCTTCGGGAGATTGGCCAATCTCCATGTATGATTCTGATGAAGGGACTGTATTTCATCATTCATGGCAATCCTCCACTTATCTTCTTCTGAACTTTGGACTGCATCTTTATAAGTGGTAGGAACATCATCAGCTACAATTGAGGTGGCACAAGACACCGTCTCTATGGGACGAACAAGTTTCGTTATTGTCCTTTTTGGCATGCTGATTACTATTGATTCACGTTGTTGTTGAGGTTCCTGAGTTGGAATCTCCTCTACTGGCTCTACTTCCAGAGCATAATCTTCATTTATTTCCTCCTCTGCTTCTTGTATAGGAAAAATAAATTTTCCCTCAAACTCCACCTGCTTAGAAGCACCATCATCTTGTTTGGTATCTTCATTTGTTACCTTGTTTACCATAGCAGATTCATCAACGGTAACATCCTTGCTGAATATTACTTTCTTTGTCATAGGACACCATAAGCGAAATCCTTTGACTCCAGAAGTAATCCCCATAAAAATAGCCTTCTTTGCCCTTGGACCCAATTTCGACTCTGTCGCATGATAATATGCAGTTGATCCAAACACGTGCAAATCTACAGCAGGCTTTCCATACCATTTTTTAAATGGTGTCTCCATCAATAGCAGTAGATGGTAGACGATTAATGAGGTGGCATGCATATGTAATTGCCTCAGCCCAAAATTCTTTGCCCAAGCCTGCATTGGACAACATATACCATACCTTCTCCTATAAGGTCCGGTTCATACGTTCTGCCACTCCATTCTATTGTGGTGTATGTCTGACAGTGAAGTGTCGGATGATGCCATCATTTTCACAGACCTTATTGAAATGATCATTTTTGTATTCACCTCCATTGTCAGTGCGAATACACTTGATCCTCCTGCCTGTTTGATTCTCCACCATCGTCTTCCATTTGAGAAAAATTCCCAACACTTCATCTTTGCTCTTCATTGTATACACCCATACTCTTCGGGAAAAATCATCAACAAAGGTTACAAAATAGTGCTTCCCACCCAATGAAGGTGTTTTGGAAGGACCCCAAAAATCAGAGTGTACATAATCCAAAATGCCTTTAGTATTATGGATCGCTGTACCAAATTTAACCCTTGTATGTTTCCCTGTGACACAATGCTCGCAAAACTCCAAGTTGCAAGCCTTTACTCCTTTTAACAATCCTTGATCTGATAAAGTTTTCAAGGATTTTCCTCCAGCATGTCCCAAGCGCATGTACCATAGCCTGGTTGCTCCTATCTCTTTCTCGTCACTGGACGTCATTGCCGCTGTTCCAATAACTGTACTACCACGATAGCGGTACATATTATTTTTTTTTTCAATTAGCTTCATTACCATTAATGCACCAGAGCATACTCTCATCACTCTATTTTCTGCAACGATTTTCAACCCTTTTGATTCTAGGGCTCCCACAGAGATGAGATTCTTCTTCAAATCTGGTACATATCGAACATCTGTTAATGTTCTGATCATTCCATCATGGTTCCTTAATCGTATTAAACCAATTCCATATGAGGTAAGAGGGTTGTTATCCGCTGTGTCGATGACTCCATATTCTCCTTCTTGAAATTTCATGAACCAGTCCATGTTGGGACACATATGATAGCTACAAGCCGAGTCCATCAATCATATGTCTGATGAAGTTGATGTCTCTGTTGTAACTAATGAGAAGTCTGAATCATCACAATCAGCTACATTTGAATCCATAATGGCCTTTCCATTGTTATGTTTGGCCTTATTCTTCAACTTTGGACAGTCTTTCTTCCAGTACCCCTTTTCTCGACAAAAGGCACATTCATCTTTGCTGGGTTTAGATCTTGACTTAGATCTTCCTTTCTTTGTCCTCGTTTTATTTTGAGGACGACCCTTCACAAATAGTGTTTCTCCTTCTCCNGAGTAGTTTCAAGGTGCTCATACTCATCAATAAGTGACGCCAACAACATCAAGGCCAAGTCACCATCATCATAAGTTGTATCCATATTTTGCAAATCTGTGACCAATTTATTGAAACTGGTAATATGTTCATTCATTGTGGTACCAGGAACATAAGTGAAGTGAAACAGTCTCTTCTTCATGTACAATATATTTTGACTGTTTTTCTTAAAAAATTTATCCTCTAGTGCTTTCCATAATTTACTTGCAGAAGTTTCCTTTGTGTATGAATATTTCTGCTCTCTAGCAAGGTAGGATCGAATGGTACCGCAAGCAACACGGTTGATCATTCTCCAATCTTCTTCTCCAATAACTTCTGGTCTCTTTTCTTCAATAGCAAGATCTAGCCCTTGTTGAAAAAGGACATCTAGAACCTCGCCTTGCCACATCCCAAAATGTCTTGACCCGTTAAATATTTCTACCGCAAATTTCGCATTTGACACAATTCTTGTCATAAGCGAAGATGCCAATGATGATGTATTGTGGACACTTGATGTAGATTCTTCTTGTTTATTGTCTCCCATCTTTGACACAAATATTATTTAATAGCTGACGATACAAATCAAGATTATTTCCTTTCTGATGTGGAAGATCAGACTAAGCTGCAACTACAGAGCATACTCAGACAGAACTTTGACTCAGTTACCAAGATAAATCTTTTCTGATGTGGAAGATCAGACTATGCTGCAGCCACAGAACATACTTAGACAGTACCTTGGCTCTGATACCAATTGTTGCGAAAGCCAAATGTATATAGTGTGAATGAGTCACAACTACTATACCAAAAATTATGGCAGCCACCAAATAATAAATAAGACAATAAAATAACAATAAAAGGAACACCAAAATTTACGAGGTTCGGCTAATTTTGCCTACTCCTCGGACACAACTAATATTTTATTCCACTCCAAAAATATAAGTGAAATAATACTAAAGAGAGAAGATACAAATGCCTTAAGAAGATAAGAAGGAAAATGAGAGGTGTGTTTAAATCCTAAACATTAGGCCTCCTTTTTATAGGGAAAAATTCCCTACCAAAAGTGTCAACCACCGACGTGGGATATTTGACAACTTCAACATTAGCAGTCCGAGAGTTGTCACAGCAGCATACGCCATAACTCTCTTATCTCGTCCAGAAGGCTGCGATTCTGACTCGAAACTCTCAAAATTTGGCGCAAAAACGAAAGAAATTCCTTATGTTTTGATGAAGATGCACGGCTTGGTAAAGATGACTTGAGATGTAAAATCATACGGAAAACTGTACTCGACCGAGTGGATCTTCGTGATTTCCTTTCAGATTTCCCTCAATTTACCTTTCAATAGCAGATTTTGAACCCCATCTTTCTCTCTAGGGCATGCTTTCGACATTGATTCAGAGCCCCGGCCCACCAACAATGAAAATTTCGCTAGACAATAGAGATGAATCAGTGGAGAATCGTGGTTGTATTCATGGAGAAAGACTAGCATCGAGAGAGATAGGGTGGAGAAAAATATGAAAGAATGAGAGAGAAAAATAACACAAAGCGTATTTTATGGCTTAAGGGTAGGGGATAACCATAAATAGATATTTGGCTATAAAAATTAAAAGGTAGCTATGGAATATAATTTTTTAAAAGGGTATTTATTTAAAATAAATAAGATATCAACTTTTGTTATAGGAGGTAAAAATTCCAATTTCTAACGCCTTAGATGTATTGGGATGAGATCCTCTCCGGTGACTTTTTGTCCAGTTTTACTCCGTGGTAGTGCAGATTAATTATATGTGACAATCCTAATATTCTATGGGTGAGATCTAATATTCTAAATATGATAAAACAATGTTAAATAAACTATAAGAAAATTTTTAAAGGTCACTAACGGAACCGTTTAATGCAAGGGCATGCCCCTTGAAAATATACCGAAATACCGAAAATTAAATAAAACAATGTTAAATCACTATAATGTTAACAATTTTACATCATTTCTTTTATTTATTTGCAAGATTTAATGGTAAAGGAATTGTTTTTAATAATTTTGAATTAAGTGGTTCTTAAATATATGACTTGTACGAGCTTATCCCAACATCGTTTTTTTCTTTCAAGAATATCTCCTAAATTTACTCAAATGTGGACGGTAATACAAAATCACCTTTTATTGTAATTCTTTTAATAAATTTGTAATTTTTATTATTTATACAGGAATATTTTAGTTGTAATATTTTTGCAAATGCATGAAATTCATATTCTTTACCTCATGATTAGGTTTGTACTAAATGTTTTTTTAAATAAATTTATTATGGTTTATGTCAATTTACTTTTAGTTAATTTTATTATTATATTTGAGATATTGAAGTTAAAAATAATGCTATCATAATAAGATGTATAGTGCTATATACTTTGAATACATTTTTGAATCTCATTATTAATGTAGTTATACTTGTTAGATTACTTTTGAAAAGGTTAAATGATATTGATTCCAAATTATTTTTGATTCATACTATCACATTATCAAGGTCCACATTTTGCATTTGGGGGAGAGGGGTTCGCTTTCTAACTGCAGTGCCGTTGCACTAAAAGGTTCTGTCAGTGCCCTTTAAATTTTTATTATAGTTTATTCAACACTGTTTTACCATATTTATAATAGTAGATCTCATCCATAGAAGGGAGTAGTAGGATCGCCACGCATAGGAATGACAAACAGGCGGGTTGGGTCGGATATGGTTCGAGTCGAAAACGGGTAATGAAAAAATGGATCAATTATTCGACCCGATCCATATTTAATATAAAAAATAGGTTAATCAGCAGATAATATGGGTTACCCATATTATCCATGACTTATTGTATATGATCACTTTTAGTAGAATTCTTAGTCTCCCTAACTTGAGGAACCCCCATTTGAGGCTTTACAAATGTAAAAGTTAGACCCATTGGTTATCAATTGGTTACTCATTGGTTATCCATTTAGAAAATGGATAATATGGTTCTTATTCATATTTGACCCATTTTTAAAAAGTTCATTATCCAGTCCATTTTTTAGTGGATAATATGGGTGGTTAACTATTTTCCTTGAACCATTTTGTCACCCCTAGCCACATGTAATTAATGGGGGAAGTGTACGGTTGGCCACAAATAATACATGTATTTACTTTTAAGCCACCGTTTAAAATGTCTTTAATCTTTAGCCATTGCTTTAATAAAATTTAACTGCCCGGACGAAAATACCCTTCTGCTCATGTCCTTAACTTCAGGACTACATGTCCTTAACTTTTAAACTTGGAACTCTAAGTTCAGGACTTCAGGACTACATGTCCTTAACTTTTGACTCTAAGTTCAGGACTTTAGGACTACATATCCTTAACTTTTGAACTTGGAACTCTAAGCTCAGGAGTTCAAGGCCAAGCGTCCTTAACTTTTGAACTTGGAACTCAAACTTCAAGACCAAGCGTCCTTAACTTTTGAACTTGTAAGTCAAAGTTAAGGACCTATTGTCCTTAACTTTTGAACTTGTAACTGTAAGTTAAAGACTTTAGGACTGCTTGTCCTTCACTTTTAAACGTGTAATTGTAAGCTAAGGACTTCACGACTGCATGTCCTTAACTTTTGAACTTGCAACTCAAACTTCAAGACCAAGCGTCCTTAACTTTTGAACTTGTAAGTCAAAGTTAATGACTTATTGTCCTTAACTTTTGAATTTGTAACTGTAAGTTAATGACTGCTTGTCCTTAACTTTTGAATGTCTAACTGTAAGTTAAGGACTGACTGTCCTTAACTTTTGAACTTGGAAATCAAACTTCATGAAACTAAATGCGACGAAACTATATTCGAGATGATGTTGCTGAACAAAAGTACCATCAGCATGCAGAAGAAAAGTGATGGCTGTGTACATGGACAGAAAAAGAGAGAGCTATAGCTTTGTTTCGATTTTTGCCTTCATCGTTGGGGGAATTGTAAGATAAATATTCCCACATTTTAATCCATTATAAATTTAAAAGAAAAAAAAACAAAGAGATTTAGGCACTAAAACAACATACAATCATAGCAACACTCAATATTAGCAAATTACAGATTCTAACGATCACATTTCAGAGCCAAAGAAATATGAACAAAACTCAAACAAGAAACCATGACAGGGTTTACAGATCAGACAAGGAAAATGGCCCTGTTTGGGAAGGAAAGGTTAACACTGTTTTTTCATATTAATTTTAATAGATTAGTGGCTACTATTGCTAAGCATTAAAAATGCTGGATAAAAAGTAAATACCAGCTTAAATAGTGGCTACCCCACGCCATTTCTACGTAAGGGGGAAGTGCACGGTTGGCCACTAATAATACATGTATTTACTTTTAAGCCACCGTTTAAAATGTCTTTAATCTTTAGCC
>MU753305.1:19848-51480 GCA_026770625.1 Nicotiana glauca | reverse complement strand
TATAAATAAATAACACTCAAGAAAAGTATCAATAATACTAAGTACTTGCTAATTCAATAATAGAAATAAAAAGAAACAACCAATTTATTTGATTACTATATAATTTGTATCCTTTAATTTTTTATTGATTGTATTATATTTCTGCACACTATATTAAATAATAAAATACAACTAATATTTATTAAATTAATATAATATATTAGATCATAATTTTATTAGATTAATATTCTGTCAAATTTCGGATTGTTATACTAGTAATAATAATAACAATAAATAGTTTGCTGGTCATGTTTCTACAAATCAAGGATGAAACCCATCCATGAATATAATAGTCAAGTATTGAGCTTGTTATCTCGAACTTTTCTCTGTAACTGAAGAAAACCAACTCATCATGCAAGAACACAACCTAGTTCTTCTAATCCCCCAAACCGCCGGATATTGCTAGTGATCAAACTACAACAGAAGCATCCATATCTATCCCAAGTTTTAAAAACAAAATTAGTAGCGGGTGAACATGACGCTTCAATTAATATGCTCACCGACTTACGTGTGCATTACACATCTCATCTACTAAACAACCACTTGTTCCCAGTCAATAAGGACCGACAAGTTCATCTATCTCAAGAGAATTTTCAACGGAACTATCAACCATGGACATTTTCGTACATCATCAAGCTTCAAGGGACAACACCACCTCCTCAAAAAAAGATCCAACAACTATGGAAAATCAAGGAAAACTTTCCTCTAATTGACTTAGGGTCTGACTAGTACATCACTAAATTCAACAATGAAGAAAGCATGTTGAGAGCCTTGCACTATGGCCCTTCATTCATATTTGTTCACTTTTTTGTTAGTCCAAAAATGGGAACCAAATTTTGTAGCATCGATTAGAAGAAAAAGTCTCACAAACAATTGTTTGGGTGCGTTTGCCTCAACTACCAACCGAGTTATATGATGGCTTAATCCTGGAAAAAAATGAAAACAAAATTGGTAGATAACAGTACAACATTATGCATCTATTGCGACAAAATATATTGTAGCTAAATATGAAAATTACCGTAGCTAAATACTTTAGCCACAAAATTTTTTTTCGTAGCATTCATAGCAAGAAATAGCGTAGCTAAAAGTTAGCTAAGAACTTTACATGGTTCGTGGCTAAGGACTAATACTTATTGCTACAAAAAAATTCCATTGTAGATGTAGTGTTAAAAATTTCTTGCTACGAAAATATTTACTTATAGCAAGTGATTTTAGTCTTTTGGCACGACTAACAAACTTTGTAGCTATCTTCACATTGTAGCCACAACGAGCTTTATTGTAGCAAATGATTTAGCTTGTTAGCCACGCAAACTCTAATTTTGTGGCTATATTTACAGTTTAGTTTCGTGGCAATAGTACATGTGTTTAGCTAAAGGTTCGAAGATCCATAGCTATGGTTTGAAGTGTTTGCTACAAACATTTTTATTGTAGCTAAGAATTCATAGCTAGGTTTTTGTAGCAAATTTATATATGGTTAGCATAAAATTCAAAAATACCATAATTACAACTAGAAGAATCTGTCATAAGCATTATTAGCCACAAAAATAATGTAGCTAAGAATAGTTAAGTTTTTGCATGAAATATGTGGAAAATTATAGCAAAATAACTTTAATTGTTTTCATAAACACAACACAAAATATGTTAGAGCATAGAAAAATATCTTCGTCAATTGTCTATAGAGCAATACATTAGTAAAAAGACATATATAATTAAAGTTTCATCAGTATCATTCAAAATAAACTAAAATAGTAAGACTTCTTTCTACTCAAATACATCAGTAGGCTTTTACAAGAGAATAAAAATTCATGTTCCTTTCGATCTTGATGCTTTCATGACTCCTCCATAAGCTGCAATAACAAGTAAAAATAAAAAGATAAGAAAATGGCCGATTCAAATATCTCCACATAAGAATTAAAGTTTATATATTAATATGAAATTTTTCTTAAAGAAATCACATACATTCTAGAATTAGTTATATAAAACAATATCAATAAACAGCGTAATAAGCTGCTTACAGTTAGATGAGCAGCAAATATCCTTCAATATTTTCTTCACATCATCTAGCCAAGCTGATCCCCACATCTTTACATTTTCTCCATAGGTTGCACTGACAACTCAAAAAAGAATATATAAGAAAAATGATCGTACGAAGTACTGAGACATAGAAATTTAAAGTTTATCTGTTAACATAAAGATTTCCTTAGAAAAGACATACTTTTAAAAATTAATAATAGAATAAGATATTAATAAGAATAAAAGCTTGATAAATAGGGTGAGAAAAAGAAGTAATTATACTTACTGAAATGTACTCATTATCCCTAATACAAACGCTTGTTATCTGCACTTTGTCTTCTTACAAAATTCAAATGATTCTGCAGATATGCTCTTGTCACAGCTTGAACCCGAAAAAATAGAATACTAGTTATAGTTTGCAGATGCAACAACCTTCAGGATTTTATTAGTTCCCTATAGACTTCTCATTACTCTCATCTCCAGAATTTTTTGAACTACTTTCCTGTCATTATCTTTCAACATCCTCAGAGTTTCTTTATTAATGGGCAAAGTCAGTAGAGACAATCTCTATTTGATATAATCCTAAATGGATATTTCTGCAATTCCACATCAAGGGTCAAATATTCACCATACTTTTGTCAAATATCTTTAAGGCATAACTTCAGGTCAAGATGCTTATTAATTGACTTTTTAGTGTACCGAATATACAAAATGTTGACAAGAGTCAAAGTTAACTTATCAATTTAATAATAGAATCGTAGTGAAATTTGATCAGCTCTTAAGAACATCAGAAACCATGTCAAAATTCAGGAAAAGAATCATCTGACTATTTGAATGCACTCTATTTCAAAAAATCCACTATAACTAGCAGCAGTAACTTTAGGACATCACTGAAATTTCAGAATCCATGCTTTTCATTGTAAACTAGTATTAGTACCCACGCGATGCACATATAATTAAAAAGAATGATGTATACCGTAAAATTTAATATGTTAGTGTTAATACCATCTTTACAACTAAACATTAAAAATATTTTAAGACTCCAGTAAAACTTTCATTTTATCTCCTAATAAATGTTCCATAAAAAATAATGATGATATACAATTTGCTTGATATGAATGTTACACGAAAAATAATGATGCTATACAGGGGCGGATCTAGGATGTAAGATACAGGTTCCCGGAAATCCAATAACTTTTGCGTAGACCCTGTATTTTTGTTAAAAAAATTATTAAATATCTATTTGTGAACTCAGTTATTATTGTATATTAATTTAAAATTGCGCAGGAACCCATAAACTTAAAATCCTGGATCCGCCTCTGATGCTATACAATTTGCTTGATATCAAGTGGTGCCTAAGGGAACATTATTGTAGCAAATGCTCATGGACATATTGCAATGCATTTCCCATAAGTTTTTCTTTGTATTGAGGTTTATCGCTACAAAAGGCATGGGTAAAAATTCAAGAATTTCTGTTCCTTGGGCGACAATTTTTTAAGAAAATGAGAGACAACATTGTCATGACCCAAAATCCACTAAGGGTCGTGGTGGCGTCGGACACCTCTGTCAGGCCAGCCAACTAACTTATCAATTAATTCCTCTTTTAATACTTTTGAAAATCTAAGGTTTTTTCTTCCATTTTTATAAATAAAAGTTCACTACTAGAATTCAAATTTTAAATAATAACAGTTAGTACAAATCCGTTGTAAACCCTCCCAGAAACCCAGTGTCACAAGTACATGAGCGACTATTGATAAGAGAAATAAAATACAACATCCGCCCGGAATACAATTGACGGAAAGCAAATACAATACATTGGAAGGAACTACTCAAGCTGCGGTCGCTTCAATGATGCAGCTCACCTAGTCCCAGCGTTATCCATGCTGCTACATCCAATAGGCTGCTAGAGGTGTATATATACCTTTGCAACAAAAATGCACAGAAGTATAGTATGAGTACGTAATCAACGTGTACTCAGTGAGTGTCCCGCCTAATTCCGAAGGGGTAGAGATGAGATGGTCAACTTTGACACACTCTAATGGTCCAACGATTATTTATTCTCAATATATACATATCGAACAATGAATTTATTTTCTAACATGATTTTTATCTAGATAGAGGAAACAAGTAAACACGTAATTCTTTCATAGGAAATTTTCTAAGATTTCTTTTCATTATTAACAAGATGATCTCTATCTAGAGTGAGGCATATAACGACTTAAATAAGTCCAGGCGGCAATACAAACATGCGCAAATCATACCGAGGCGACGGCCCGATCCAACAGAAATAAATGTGCACTTGCCGAGGGTCGATGACGCGCCTATAAATGCATCTATTAATCTGTCGAGGCATTCGGCCCGGTCCAAAATAAACACACACAGACAGACAATCAGTCAAGAATTCAACGTGGAGCAATTATCCAAGAAAGGCCAATTCTCTTTAATAATTTGGGAAACGAAGCTTAAGTCTCTTTAGAAATTATTTATTAATTTAATGCGATTTGTTACCCCGCTCGCGAATCATCCATGCGACGCGGGTACACGTAAGATACATGCTCAGATAGCCAATTAGAATTTTATCGAGGAGTAATTATCTAAATAAGCAAATTCTCAGTTTAGCATTTCAGGAAATGATGTTTAATCTCTTTTTAAATTTGTGTACTAATCGAAGGTGATTTAAAAAATCCAAGTCATCAATGAGTTCATAATTTACTCAAGTATAACATGCTTTTGGGTCCTAGACTACGCACGGACTCTCGTCACCTCGTGCGTACGTACCCCCCACAAATAGGAGCATATAACCAATTTAATTCACCTATGGGGTAAATTCCCCTTCACAAGATTAGAAAGGAGACTCACCTCGCTCCGAAGACTCATAACGGGCATTCTACATTCTTCCGAAGGCTCTACTTGATACACCATGCTCCAAAACTATCCAACAATCACGTAATTCCATTAATATACGCTAAGGTACTCATTATAATCCAATTTAGGATAATTCCTAACCCCGAGCAAAAAGTTGACAAAAATGCCCTCGGGCCCACGTGCCCGGAATTTGAAATTTTTCAAAGGTAAAGATTACCCATAACCTTAGGCACTCAAATATATAATTTTATCCTAATTCCATGCCCAAAATCGTGGCTAAATTCCAAGAATTAAATTTCTAGGTCTTTCTACCAAAACCCCAAATGTTTCTACAAGATTTCATGCTTAAATCCATACACTGATGATGTTTTTAACTCATAATAGGTGGGGATGACATACCTTATCATTGATGATGAAAACCCTCTCTTGAAGCTCCCCAAAAATCGCCCAAGCCATGAAAATTATGAGAGAAATGGACAAAATCCAATTTTTAAAACAACTCATTTCCACCAGATTTTTTCGCACCTGCGGCCCTTGGCTCGCTTTTGTGCTTCCGCTTCTGCGGAATATGCGCCGCTTCTACGGCTCCCCCTCATGCCCAGCCTTTCCGCTTCTGCGGCCCTTCGCTCGCGGATGCGGTCTGCTTCTGCGAAAAAGAAACCGCATCTGCGGATCCTGCAGCCCAAACCAAAAACCGCTTCTGCAGTTCACTTAACCGCTTCTGTGGGGCCGCTTCTGCGGTCCCTCTACCGCAGAAGCGGAAATACCAGCAACCAGCAGCCTTTGCTCTTCAAAAATTCCATTTTCGATCCGTTAACCACCCGAAATCCACCCGAGGCCCCCGGGACCTCAACCAAACCTACCAAGCAATCCCAAAACACATTACGGACTTGCTCGAGGACTCAAATCACGTCAAACAATGCTAAAATCATCAATCGACCTCCAATCCAAGCTTAATGAACTTTGAACTTTTCAACTTCTATTTCCGATGCTTAAACCTATCAAATCACGTCCGATTGACCTCAAATTTTGCACACAAGTCATATTTGACATTACGGACCTACTCCAACTTTCGGAATTGGATTCCAACCCCGATATCGAAAATTCAACATCCGGTCAAACTCCTCAAACACCTTCAAATTCTAACTTTAGCCAAATTGCTCCAAAAGGACCTACGGACCTCCGAATTCACTTCCGATCGCGCTCCCAACTCCAGAATCACCATACGGAGCTATACCCAGACTCAGAATCCCAAACGGACATCGATTACACTGAAATACACTTCAAGTCAAATTTAAGAAATTTCTTCTAAAATGCTAACTTCCACAATAGGCGCCAAAACGCTCCCAGTTTATCCAAAACCCAATCCGGGCATATGCCCAAGTCCGAAATCATTATACGAACCTGCTGGAACCTTCAGATCCTAATTCCAAGGTCGTTTACTCAAAATTCCAATCCTAGTTCATTCTTTCAACTTTAAGCTTCTAAATTGAGAATTTTCATTTAAATTTAACTCCGATCTTCCTGAATTTAAATTCCAACCATCCGAACAAGTCACAATACCTGAAATAAAGCTGCTCATGGCCTCAGAATGTTGAACAACATGCTAGGGATCAATGCAACCGGTCGGGTCATTATAAACATATATTGTATTACTGATAAGATAATGAAGAAGACATGCCAGAATGATCCCTCGGAAGGAAACTTAATTAGCATCTAAAATTGTTGCACACTATGATGACCCGACCCGTCATCCCATGTATTTCCATCCCGTTTTCCCTATTACATGCTTCTAGATGTTTCATTATATGTGTTTGGTGAATTTGAAGTAATTCGGATAGAGTTTGGTTGGAAATGAGACAATTAGTCTCTTTAGGGAAAGTTTGGTTTGGAATAGTCAACCAGATGTTGACTTGTGAGTTAGAGGGATCGGAATGGATTTTCGATGATTAGGTTAGTTTTGGGGAATGATTTAAGGCTTAGGAGCGCAATCAAAAGTGAATTTGGAGGTTCGGTGTATAAGTTAGCCTATTTTGGTGAAGTTAGGATTTTGGCGAAATCTGGTTGGTATGCGAGATTTTGATCCGAGGGTCGGAATGGAATTTCTGAGAGTTGCAATAGCTTCGTTAGGTGATTTTGGATGTGTGTCCAAAATTTCAGTAGATTCGGAGCTGTTTAGGTCGGGTTTTTGATCGAATGCGAGTTTTGGAAGTTTTAGTTTAACTTAGGCTTGAATCCGTTGTGATTTGATGATTTTTGTGTTGTTGGAGGTGTTTTTAGGATTGGAACAAGTTTGAATGAGGTTTTAGGACGTGTTGGTGCTTTTGGTTAAGGTCCCAGGGCCTCGGGGTGATTTCGGGTGGTTAAACGGACCAAATTTGGCCTTAAAAGATAGCAGATTTTCAACTGTTGGTGTTGCAGAGGAATGCTCTTCGCGTTCGAGTGGGTGATGTCACGAACGCGTAGAGGAAATGTGAGGGCAGGAAAAGTTGGCCTTCGCATTCGCGTTTAACGGCTCGCGTTCACGGAAGGTCGATTGGCGGTGCTTCGCGTTCGCGTAGGTTCTGGGGCCTGGAGCTTCGCGTTCGCGGTTGTGCAGGCGCGTTCACGAAGAGGAAATTTTGGTCGAGTGGAATTTGGTCATTGCGAACGCGAGAGGACCCTCGCGTTCGCATATAAGGAATTACATCTGGACAGAAGGCTTTTTAATAAAATTTCATCCCCGAGCCTATTCATTTTTTCCTCCATTTTTGAACACCTTGGGAGCTTTTTGGTAGAGATTGAAAGGGGTTTCAATGGGATTTGATTGGAGGTGAGTCTCGTGACTTAGAAACATCATTTTATTGAAGAATCAACCGTAAATTCTTGGAAATTTGGGTAAAAATTGGAAGAACTAGGGCTTGGTTTTTGAAATGAAAATGTGGGTTTTGATGGCCCATTTGAGCTCCGATTTTGATGAATTTTATATGTATAGACTCGTGGCGAGATGAGGAACATTTTGATGTAAAATTTTTTGGATTTCGAGAAGTGGGCCCGAGGCTCAGGTTTTGCTAATTTCACGATTTTTGATATTTTTCGAGTCTTTTCGATTAGGTTATATTCCCTTAGCCTATTGTAATGTATTCGCTGTGGTTTTGGCTAGATTCGATCCACGAGGAGGTTGATTTGAGAGGAAAGGGCATTGCGGGCTAGTCTTCGGCCGGCTAGAGGTGAGTAATGCTTGTAAATGCTGTGCTGAGGATTTGAAACCCCGAACTTTCACATCGTAACGCTATGTTGAGGCGTGACACGCACTCCATGATGAGTGCGGGGTCAGTTTCTACTGGGGGATAGTGATTTGGTCCATCCCGTGTGATATTCCTACTAGATTGGTGACTGACGCACATACCTTATTGATATTCATTGGGCTTGTTGCCATGTTTGGGGCCTTGTGCCGACTTGTAGAATCCTTCGGGGATTGGTATTTCTGTTCATGCATGCATTTGCATATCATTTGGTCTCAGTCCAAAGTTTTTATACTGTTTTGCAAACTCAACCACATTTCTAAGTTTTGAAAACTCAAATGACTTCTTAAATGATATTTCGGGCTGAGGATTACTGTTTCATAATATTTTCTGGACTGAGCATGGATCGGGCTGTGCGCCGCAGCAGTGACTTGAAGAAGTGGTAACAATGACACTGTAGGATGTGACTTGAAATAGTGGTAACAATGGCACTGGATGAAGTAAATTGGTTAGGTAACATTGGCTGACCGGTTAGGTAACATTGACTGACCAGTATATTGCGCTTGGGTTGTAGGAGCCCCTCCGGAGTCTGTACATACCTCCAGTGAGCGCCGTCAATGATAAATCATATACATGGTTGGCTCGGGCTGCACGCCGCAGTGGGTACTGGATTGTACCATCATATGCATTGCATTGCATTGCATTCATGTATTTGCACCTTTATTTGTTGTTCAACTGTAAATTTCACATATTACTGTATCATTGGATTTTTAGCTCACCTTGTGTATTTTCTATATTTTTTTATCTTCGGACTGTAGTTATTTGTATTACTCACTGAGTCGGAGTACTCACTTTACTTCCTGCACCTTGTGTGTAGATCCAGAGCAGTCACAGGTTGAGTAGATCCAGCAGTTCAACAGATATAGCTTTCCGGGAGTGTCAAGGTAGCTATACGGCGTTCGCAGCCATTGACTTTCTCCCTTCCATCCTTATCTCTTATTTTTTTTGCACTTTCAGCTTAGACAGACTTTGTTTTGGTACAACATTATGTATTCTAGAGGCTCAGATTCGTGACACCGGGTCCTAGTGGGATTATTTCATGTATTTTGTTATTTTCACACTTTTCAGTAAATTCAGACCCCTATTATATAGTGTTATCACTTCTAAAATCTATCTAAGTTTGTGGGAATTGTGGTAACAAGGTCGGCTTGCCTAGTAGTGTGCTGGGCGCCATCACGACCGGGTTGGGGTCGTGAAAAGTTGGTATCAGAGCCTAGGTTACTTGGTCTCGCGAGTCATGAGCCGGTTTAGTAGAGTCTCGCGGATCAATACGTAGACATCCGTACCTATCCTCAGGAGGCTGCAGAACCTTTAGGAAAAACTTCACATTCTTGAAATTCTTATCATGCGACGTTGTTGATCCGAGAACTAAATTTTGTTATTCTATTCTCTCGCAGATGGCGAGAACATGCGCTACCGGAGGAGATGGACGACCACCAGTACCACCCGCTGCGGGCACCATAGTCCGTGGACGCGGTCGTGGCCGTGGTCGAGGCAAAGCCACAGGGGAAGCACCTGTTGACCCACCAGTTGCCCCGGCTCAGGATCAGACTCCAGCTGGAGAGACTCCAGCAGCACCTGCTCAGGAACCAGCTATGCCTATTGTGATTCCGGGTCTTCAGGAGGCCCTAGCTCAGATTCTATCAGTTTGCACTGGCCTGGCTCAGGCAGTCTCAGCTACTACTGCGGCAGCTACTTCACAGGCCAGGGGAGGCAATCAGACCTCCGCTGCTCGCACACCTGAGCAGGGAGTGCAGGGTTTGCAAACACCAGAGGCACCACCAGTTCAGCAGGTTGCCCCAGTTCAGCCGGTTGCCCCAGTTCAGGATTTTGTGGTTCCAGCTATGCCAGACGATGAGCAACGTCGTCTTGAGAGGTTCAGCAGGCTTTCACCTCGTACTTTCAGTGGTGCTCAGGGCGAGGATGCCCAGGGTTTTCTCGACAAGTGTCGATGTATACTTTGGACAGCGGGGATCTTGGAGTCGAGCAGGGTGTCATTTAATACTTTTCAGTTTTCTGGAGTAGCCTTTACTTGGTGGGAGGCTTATGAGAGGCGTAGGCTAGTGGGTGCAGTGCCTTTGTCATGGCAGGAGTTCTCCACTCTCTTCCTGGAGAAGTATGCACCGCGGTCTCAGAGGGAGGAGCTGCATAGGCAGTTTGAGTACCTTCGTTAGGGAGATATGACTGTGACACAGTATGAGGTGAGATTTTCGGAGTTGGATCGATATGCTCCATGGATGGTCCCGACTGATCGGGAGAGGATTTAGAGGTTTGTGGATGGACTCATCTATCCCATCCGTATTCTGATGACTCGAGAGAGGGTTCTGAGCCATACATTTGAGGATGCAGTGGATATTGCTCGTGATATTAAGACGGCTCGCCGTCAGGAGAGAGAGGAGAGGGAGTCCAAGAGGCCTCGAGGATCAGGTAGCTTCAGTGGAGGGGCCAGGGTTAGCAGAGCAGAGGTCATTCTTTCAGGCCTCATCAGTTGGCTCGTCCTGAGTGTCGTGGGGCATCTTCAGGCCGTGGTCATCAGGGGTCCCAGCAGGGCCAGTCTTCACTTAGTGCCCTCCCAGCTCAGAGTTCATCATATGCTCCTTCAGCTCAGGGTTCTTCTGCGCTGAGTGTATCGGCTGGTCATTCTGGTGCGAGGGGTTACCTTCAGTCCCCTGCTCCAGCAGCTGGTAGTTGCTACGAGTGTAGAGAGTTTGGTCACATGAAGAGGCATTGTCCTCGACTTCGTGATAGTCAGTCTCAGCAGAGGGATCAGCCTTTATCTTCTGCTCCTGTTTCATCAGCACCCACTCAGTTAGCTAGGGGTGGAGGCCAGGTAGCTAGAGGCCGCCCCAGGGGTGGGGGCCGGACTGGCGGTGATCAGGCTCGATTCTATGCTCTTCCAGACAGTAGGGATGCCATTGCTTCAGATGCTGTTATCACAAGTATTATTTCAGTCTGCCACAGAGATGCCTCTGTCTTGTTTGATCCCGGTTCTACCTATTCTTATGTGTCATCATATTTTGCTCATTATTTGGGTACGACCCGAGGGTCTCTTGCTTTACCTGTGCATGTATCTACTGCGGTGGGTGATAATATTATTGTGGACCATGTGTATTGGTCCTGTTTTGTTACTATTGGGGGTCTTGAGACCCGAGTTGATTTATTGCTTTTGAGCATGGTAGACTTTGATGTTATTCTGGGCATGGACTGGTTATCTCCGTGTCATGCTATTCTGGACAGTCATGCAAAGACAGTCACCTTGGCTATGCCGGGTGTTCCGAGGACCGAGTGGCGTGGTATGAATGATTATGTCCCTAGCAGGGTTATATCTTTCTTGAAGGCCCAGCGCATGGTTGGGAAGGGTTGTCTATCGTATTTGGCCTTCGTGCGTAATGTTGGAGCTGAGGCTCCCAGTATAGATACTGTTCCCGTTGTGAGGGATTTCCCTGATGTATTTCCTGCAGACCTATCGGGTATGCCCTCGAACAGGGACATTGATTTTGGTATTAACCTGGTGCCGGGCACCAAACCTATTTCCATTCCGCCGTATCGTATGACACTAGTGGAGTTAAAAGAATTGAAGGATCAGCTTCAGGAACTCCTAGAAAAGGGGTTTATTCGGCTGAGTGTGTCACCGTGGAGTGCACCTGTGTTATTTGTGAAGAAAAAAAATGGCACAATGATAATGTGCATTAATTACAGGCAATTGAAGAAAGTAACAGTGAAGAAAAGGTATCCCCTGCCTCGCATCGATGATTTATTTGACCAGCTTCAGGGAGCGAGGGTGTTTTCTAAGATTGATCTCTGTTTGGGCTATCACCAGTTGAAGATCAAGGAGTCGGATATTCTTAAGACTGCTTTCAGGACTAGGTATGGTCACTATGAGTTTCTGGTTATGTCTTTCGGGCTGACCAATGCCCAACAGCGTTCATGAATCTGATGAACAGTGTATTTCGGCCGTATCTGGATTCGTTTGTTATTGTATTCATTGATGATATTCTGGTATACTCACGTAGCCAGGAGGAGCACGCAGAGCATTTGCGAGTGGTATTGCAGAGATTGAGGGAGGAGAAGTATGCAAAGTTCTCCAAGTGTGAGTTCTGGCTCAATTCTGTGGCCTTCTTGGGACACGTAGTGTCCAGTGATGGTATTTAGGTTGATCCAAAGAAGATTGAGGCGGTTCAGAGTTGGCCTAGACCGTCCTCGGCCACAGAGATTCGTAGCTTCCTCGGTTTGGCAGGTTATTATCGCCGGTTCCTTCAGGGTTTCTCATCTATTGCCTCGCCCTTGACCAAGTTGACGCAGAAGGGTGCGCCGTTTGTATGGTCGGATGAGTGCGAGGAGAGCTTTCAGAAGCTCAAGACAACTTTGACCACAGCTCCAGTGTTATTCTTGCCGTCAGCTTCAGTTTTTACACCGTTTATGGTGATGTTTTGAGAGTCGGGATTGGCTGTGTATTGATGCAGAAGGGTAGAGTGATTGCTTATGCTTCTCGGCAGTTGAAGCCCCATGAGAAGAACTACATTGTTCATGACGTAGAGGTTGCTGCCATAGTTCATGCCTTGAATATTTGGACGTACTATTATATGGAGTATCTTGTGAAGTGTTCACCGATCATCGCAGTCTTCAGCATTTGTTCAAGCAGAAAGATCTTAATTTGAGGCAGCGGAGGTGGCTTGAGTTACTTAAGGACTATGATATTACCTTTTTGTATCATCCGGGAAAGGCCAATGTAGTGGCCAATGCTTTGAGCCGAAAGGCATTTAGTACGGGGAGTTTGGCGTATATCCCAGTTGGGGAGAGGCCCTTTGCAGTTGATATTCAAGCATTGGCCAATCGGTTAGCTCGGATAGATATTTCAGAGCCACTCGGGTATTGGCATGCGTGGTTTCTCGGTCTTCTTTATATGATTGCATCAGAGAGCGCCAGTATGATGATCCGTATTTGCTTGTCCTCAAGGACAGAGTTCAGCACGGGGATGCTAGAGATGTGACTATAGGTTATGGTGGTGTGTTGAGGATGCAGGGCCGGATTTGTGTGCCCAATGTGGATGGGCTTAGAGATTTGATACTTGAGGAGGCCCACAACTCACGGTATTCCATCCATCCGGGTGCCGCGAAGATGTACCAGGACTTGAGACAACATTACTGGTGGAGGAGAATGAAGAAAGTCATTATGGGATTTTTGGCTCGGTGTCCCAACTGTCAGTAGGTGAAATATGAGCATCAGAGACCGGGGGGTTTGTTACAGCAAATGGTTATTCCTGAGTGGAAATGGGAGAAAGTTACTATGGATTTCGTGAGTGGTCTTCCTTGGACTTTGAAGAAGTTTGATTCGATTTGGGTCATTGTGGATCGGCTGACCAAGTCCGCACATTTCATTCCAGTGTGTACCATATATTCTTTGGAGCGGCTAGCAGGGATCTTTATTCAAGAGATCGTTCGGTTGCATGGTGTTCCGGTTTCTATTGTATCGGATAGAGGTACTCAGTTCACTTCTCAGTTTTGGAGGACTTTTCAGCCCGAGTTGGGTACTCAACTGGAGCTGAGTTCAGTATTTTATCCTCAGACGGACGAATAGTCCGAGCGTACCATTCAGATACTGGAGGATATATTGCGTGCCTGTGTGATTGAATTTGGAGGTTCTTGGGATGAGTTTCTACCTCTTGTAGAGTTTGCTTACAACAACAGCTATCATTCTAGTATTCAAATGGCACCGTATGAGGCCTTGTATGGTAGGCGGTGTAGATCTCCAGTCGGTTTGTTCAAGCCCAGCGATGCTAGGTTGTTGGGGACAGATTTGGTCCAGGATGCCTTAGAGAAGGTGAAGGTGATTCAGGAGAGACTTTGTACAGCTCAGTCGCATCAGAAGAGTTATGCGGACCGAAAGGTTCGAGATATATCTTACTCGGTGGGTGAGAAGGTCTTGCTGAAGGTTTCACCCATGAAGGGTATGATAAGGTTTGGAAAGAAAGGAAAGCTGAGTCCGCGGTTCATCGGACCTTTTGAGGTGCTTAGGAGGATTGGGGAGGTGGCCTATATGCTTGCTTTGCCACCCAGCTTGTCGGGCGTTCATCTGGTATTCCATGTTTCCATGCTCAGGAAGTATGTTGGGGACCCGTCTCATGTATTGGATTTCAGCACGGTTCAGTTGGATGACGATTTGACTTATGATGTGGAGATAGTGGCTATTTTGGGTCGTCAGGTTCGGAAATTGATGTCAAAGGATATAGCTTCGGTGAAGGTGCAATGGAGAGGTCAGCCCATGGAGGAGGCTACCTGGGAGACCGAGCAGGAGATGCGGAGCAGATACCCTCATCTATTTGAGACTTCAGGTATATTTCTAGACCCGCTCGAGGACGAGCGTTTGTTTTAGTTGGGGAGGATATGGCGATCCGACCCGTCGTCCCATGTATTTTTCATCTCGTTTTCCCTGTTTTATGCTTCTACATATTTCATTATATGTGTTTGGTAAATTTGAAGTAATTCGGATAGAGTTTGGTTGGAAATGAGACAATTAGTCTCTTTAGGGAAAGTTTGGTTTGGAATAGTCAACTGGATGTTGACTTGTGAGTTAGAGGGCTCGGAATGGATTTTCGATGATTCGGTTAGTTTCGGGGAATGATTTAAGGCTTACGAGCGCAATTGGAAGTGAATTTGGAGGTTCGGTGTATAAGTTAGCCTATTTTGGTGAAGTTAGGATTTTGGCGAAATCTGGTTGGTATGCGAGATTTTGATCCGAGGGTCGGAATGGAATTTCCGAGAGTTGTAGTAGCATTTTTAGGTGATTTTGGATGTGTTTGCAAAATTTCAGTAGATTCGGAGGTGTTTAGGTCGGGTTTTTGATCGAATGCGAGTTTCGGAAGTTTTAGTTTAACTTAGGCTTGAATCCGTTGTGATCTGATGATTTTCTTGTTGTTGAATGTGTTTTTAGGATTGGAACAAGTTTGAATGAGGTTTTAGGACGTGTTGGTGCTTTGGTTGAGGTCCCGGGGGCCTCGGGGTGATTTCGGGTGGTTAAACGGACCAAATTTGGCCTTAAAAGATAGCAGATTTTCAGCTGTTGGTGTTGCAGAGGAATGCTCTTCGTGTTCGCGTGGGTGATTTCGTGAACACGTAGAGGAAATGTGAGGGAAGGCACCTTCGCGTTCGCGTTTAACGGCTCGCGTTCGCGGAAGGTCGCCTGGCGGTGCTTCGCATTTGCGTAGGTAGAGACGCGTTCGCGTAGGGTCTGGGGCCTGGAGCTTCGCGTTCGTGGTTGTGCAGGCGCATTCATGAAGAGGAAATTTTGGTTGAGTGGAATTTGGTCATCGCGCTCGCGTTCGCATAAAAGGAATTACATATGGACAGAAATGTAATACTGTATCGAATATAGATTTTATATATATATATATATATATATATATATATATATATATATATATATGGACAGAAAGCTTTTTAATGAAATTTCATCAGCGAGCCTATTCATTTTTCCTCCGTTTTTGAACACCTTGGGAGCTTTTTGGTAGAGATTGAAGGGGGTTTCAATGAAAATTGATTGGAGGTGAGTCTCATGACTTAGAAACATCATTTAATTGAAGAATCAACCATAAATTCTTGGAAATTTGGGTAAAAATTGGAAGAACTAGGGCTTGGTTTTTGAAATGAAAATTTGGGATTTGATGGCCCATTTGAGCTCCAATTTTGATGAATTTTATATATATAGACTCGTGGTGAGATGAGGAACATTTTGGTGTAAAATTTTCTGGATTTCGAGAAGTGGGCCAGGGGC
The DNA here is from genome assembly GCA_026770625.1 of Nicotiana glauca. Taxonomy (NCBI): domain Eukaryota; kingdom Viridiplantae; phylum Streptophyta; class Magnoliopsida; order Solanales; family Solanaceae; genus Nicotiana; species Nicotiana glauca. Next base: position 35,509 of record MU753305.1, on the reverse strand, counting down.
TCGAGTTTTGCTAATTTTGCGATTTTCGATATTTTTCGAGTCTTTTTGATTGGGTTATATTCCCTTAGCCTATTGTAATGTATTCGTTGTGGTTTTGGCCAGATTCGACGCGCGAGGAGGTCGATTTGAGAGGAAAGGGCATTGCGGGCTAGTCTTCGGCCGGCTAGAGGTGAGTAATGCTTGTAACTATTGTGCTGAAGGTTTGAAACCCCAGACTTTCACATCATAACACTATATTGAGGCGTGACACGCACTCCATGACAAGTGCGGGGTCGGTTTCTATTGGGGATTGTGACTTGGTCCATCCAGTGTGATATTCCTACTAGATTGGTGACTGATGCACATACCTTATTGATATTCATTGGGCTTGTTGCCATGTTTGGGGCCTTGTGCCGAGTTATAGAATCCTTCGGGGATTGGTATTTCTGTTCATGCATGCATTTTCATATCATTTGGTCTCAGTCCAAAGTTTTTATACCGTTTTGCAAACTTAGCCACATTTCTATGTTTTGAAAACTCAAATGACTTCTTAAATGATATTTCGGGCTAAGGATTATTGTTTTGTAATGTTTTCTGGACTGAGCATGGATCGGGCTGTGCGCCGCAGTAGTGACTTGAAGCAGTGGTAACAATGGCACTGTAGGATGTGACTTGAAACAGTGGTAACAATGGCACTGTATGATGTAAATTGGTCAGGTAACATTGGCTGACCGGTCAGGTAACATTGACTGACCAGTATATTGCGCTTGGGCTGTAGGAGCCGCTTCGGAGTCTGTACACACTCCTAGTGAGTGCCGTCGATGATAAATCATATGCATGGTTGGCTCGGGCTACACGCCGTAGAGGGTACTGGATTGTACCATCATATGCATTGCATTGCATTCGTGCATTTGCACCTTTATTTGTTGTTCAGCTGTAAGTTTCACATATTACTGTATCATTGGATTTTTAGCTTACCTTTTGTATTTTCTGTGTTTTCTTATCTTCGGACTGTATTTATTTGTATTACTCACTGGGTCGAAGTACTCACTTTACTCCTTGCACCTTGTGTGCAGATCCAGAGCAGTCACAGGCTGAGTAGATCCAGCAGTTCAGCAGATACAACTTTCGGGAGTGTCAAGGTAGCTGCACGGCGTTCGCAGCCATTGACTTTCTCCCTTCCATCCTTATCTCTTATTTTTTTCGCTCTTTCAGCTTAGACAGACTTTGTTTTGGTACAACATTATGTATTCTAGAGGCTCAAATTCGTGACATCGGGTCCTAGTGGGATTATTTCATGTATTTTGTTATTTTCGCACTTTTCAGTAAATTCAGACCCCTATTATATAGTGTTATCGCTTCTGAAATCTATCTAAGTTTGTGGGAATTATGGTAACAAGGTCGGCTTGCCTAGTAGTGTGTTGGGCACCATCACGACCGGGTTGGGGTAGTGACACACACTTTAAAATATTTTGATTAAGTGTAGAATAAAATATATTCAGATACATCAATAGCTTGGATTCTAGGAAGCCAATAACTCTTATCACGCCAACATCAGAATCTAGATGAGCTTCATGCTCGTGGACTGCAGATAACATAGCCACATGCCACTGTTCCATGTCACTACATCTTGCTTTCTCAATGAATCTAGTTTATACTATGCTCTCTACAATAAATATCCAACTTTGCATTAAAGTAAAAAATTGCATACTACCTCAATATAGAAGTCTCCAGTATCTGGTTCTTTGGCCACTATTATTGTCCACACAGTAGCAGATGAGGATTGCCAGCATAATCCTTTAGTGTCCTCCATTTCTCACTAATCTGCAAGCTCTAACACGACATTATCACTTAAATATGATAATAATTTGTGGGAGATTAATCACAACAACACGACAATAAGATACACAAATGCAGTAACTAATAATGACAGAGAGTAAATCATATATAAAGAAAATAGAAATATACTTAATTGGCTTCAAGATTCTAGAAGTAAGGCGCTGGAGAAAATGCAAAAATGTCACCTCTGATGATCTGCCACATAACATAGTTATACCAAATAAAAAATGTAATGACCCGACTGGTCGTTTTGCGTATTAGAACCCCGTTCCCTTAAATAAAACTTCCCGCACTTGCTTTAACTAATTTATGACTTATGGGGATCGGTGGTTCGGAAGTTAGAAGAGTGTTGAGCAATAATATGTTCAATTGCTTCTTTAAGTCTTTCTAAAAAGGCTAAGTTTGACTTTGGTCAACTTTCTTGGAAAACGGATCCGGATTCATGATTTGACAATCCCGGAGGGTCCGTGAAAAAATATAGAACTTGGGCGTATGCCCGGAATTGAATTCCGACGTCCCTGGCCCGAGTAATGAATTTTTCTGTGAAATTATTAATTTGAAGTTTTAAGGAATTTAATAAACTAAGTAATCATTTATTTCCTAGGTATCGGGCTCGGATTTTAGTTCTAAAACTTGGTACAGGTCCAAAATATCAGTTAAGACTTACCCGTAAAATTTGGTGTCAATCCGAGTAGTTTAAGGGCGTTTTGACCCGTTAGAAGGAAGTTTAGAACCTGAAGATTCAATGATTTGATTCATTTGGTTTTGGGGGTTGATTCCTTGATTTAGCATTGTTTTAAATGTTTTGAGGGCTCGAGTAGGTCCGCTTCGTGATTTCACACTTGTCGGTATATTCGGGTAGGGCTCGAGAGCCCCGAGCATCAAATGGTGAATGTTCGAGTGAAGTTGGAACTTGAAAAGAACCACAAGCTGCTGCTTCTGTCATAATCGCTTCTGTGGCTCTTGGACCGCAGGAGCGGTCGATAGATCGCAGAAGCGAAGTGGGCTCAGGCGTGGGAAACCGCAGAAGCGCCCCTGGGACCGCAGAAGCGGCCCCACCTTTGCGACCCATGGACCGCAGAAGCGGTCTAGCCCATTTCGCCCTGATTCGCAGAAGCAGCTCAAATTCTGCCAATGAAAGACCGCAGAAGCGGTACTGTTGACCGCAGAAGCAAAAAGGGCTGGCAGTGAGCTTCATTTATTTTGGGCTCAAGCTCATTTCTTTCACATATTTCTCAATACTTAGGCGATTTTGGTGATTCCAAAGAGGGGGTTTCAACATAACATTGCAAGGTAAGTAATCCCCACTCACTTTTAGTTCAAATACATAAACATTAGGTAGATTTAACACTAAAAATTAGGTAAAATCAAGGGGTTAGAGCTAGACCTAGGGTTTAGTAAAAACTAAGATATAATCACTTAAATTGCCATGCAATGAACTAGAAATCATATATTTGTGATCCTTAGGTGATAGAGAACAACTTTCTTCGAAAAATCTCGAAATCTGGGCACGTGGGCCCGGTGTCGGAATTTAGGAAACTTGTGTTAAGGGTTAGAAAATTGCTTAAATAGCTAGAATTCAACCTTGTACGTCTTTATTGACTAGTTCTTACGTTGTTTAATCAGTTTGAGCTAGTTCGGCTTCACATGGAGGGTGTTGGGCTTGTTGTTGCTATTGGAAGTGTGCTTCGGAGCGAGGTGAGTCTTCTTTCTAAGCTCGTAAGAGGGAACCGTCCCCATAGGACTAATAAATAATAATTTGCTATTAAATGCGGGGGCTACGTACGCACTTGGTGACGAGGGTCCATGCGTAGCTACTATGATATTAAAATGTTTGGGTAGTTTAGGACCCACATCATGCCTAATTTGAGATATCGTCTATTTGAATTATCGATATGACCTTTTATGATATGCTAGAGACTAGGGAGGAATGAAAAGTGAACATATGAATATTGTTTAACCTTGTAAGGATTCCGTTGTGTATAAATGAGCCTTTGTGTGCATTCTTGATGTTTTCTTGATATTTGTGGATCGGGCCGATCGCCTCGGTGAAATAGATGCATCAATGGTTCGGGCCGTTCGACCCTCGGCAGTGCACAATTTATATTCTGTTGGAGCGGGCCGTCAAACTCGGCATGATTGCGTATGATATATGTACTTGAGCTTAGAAATTTTCATGATTTATTTCTAAGAATGTGAAAGAACAGGAAATGATAAAGAAATATGATTAAAGGCATGACTTTTGACTTCCATTGTAATTGTTGTTTAATTGCATTATCCATGCTTTATATTGTACGTCATTATTATGATACTATCTTGACCTAGTAGGTATCAAGTCAACCTCTCATCTCTACTTCTTTGAGATTAGACGGGATACTTACTGGGTACATATTGTTTATGTACTCATGCTACGCTTCTGTACTTAAATGTACAGGGTCTGAGGCTGATTCATCTGGTTATCGGTCCGGTGCGCGCTAGTGAGTTGCGGCAGAGACTTCTACGGTGAGTTGCTTCCCTTTCTAAGCCGCGCAGCAGCCGGATGGAGTCTTCTTTGTATTTCTCTGTCTTTCCTTATTTCAGAAAGTAGGATAAGGATGTTGTTGTATATACTACTAGATGCCCGTACTTGTGACACCAAGTCTTGGCACACACAGTAGTAGATATTTATTTTGGGGTTGTATAACTATTTTTGTTACATTATTGATTTTTATTGGTCTTGACTTCAAATTTGAAAAAAATCTATTATAATTGTTTTTGGCAAAGGGAAAATGAGAACTTAAATCACAAATTCCGCAGTCGGCAGGCCTGACAACGGTGTCAGGCGCCATCATGAGCTTTTAGGGAAAAAAGGTCGTGACAAGATGGTATCAGAGCACTAGGTTCACGTAGGTCTCACAAGTTACGGGCAAAACCTAATAGAGTCTTGTAGATCGGTGCGGAGACGTCTGTATTTATCTTCCAGAGGCTATAGGGTATTAGGAAAGACTACTCTTTATTCACTTCCTATCGTGCAGTGGTTGATGTACTAAATTTCCATTTCTATTCTCTCACAGATGGTGAGAACTCGTACCGCTAACGTTCCGGACCCGGGAGGAGCTGATCCCCCCGTTGCTAGAGGCCGAGGTAAAGGCTAGGGGAGGGAACCCGCCCATGGTAGGGGACGAGGGCGCCCAAGAGCCATTCCAGTTATACCACCAGCAGGTCCTGCGAGGGATCCCGTTATTGAGGAGTAGGGTGAGGTACCTGCAGTTGAGCCTACCCTGGTAGACTTCATGACAACACCGGGATTTCAAGAGGGCATGGGCCGCATGCTTCGGTTCATGGATACTATGACTCAGGCTGATTTATTTCCAGCGGATCCAGCTACTTCACAGGCAGGAGGAGGAGCACAGACCCCTACTGCTTAGGCCCTAGGTCATACAGCCGTACTTTATCAGACTCTGGGTGCACTACCCGCACATGGGGTTCAGCCAGTTACTGCAGTGGCACCCTACCCAAGGCCAGCTGTGGACGGCGATCTGCAGAAGCTATTGGACAGATGGACCAGGTTGCACTCTCCAGTTTTTGGGGGTGAGCATCATGAGGATGCCCAAGATTTCATTGACAAGTGCAGGGATAGACTGAACAACATGAGGATACTGGAGTCACATGGAGTTGACTTCACCATCTTTTTAGTTGGAGGGCAGGGCCCGCAGATGGTGGCAGTCTTATGCCCTTAGCAGACCAGCAGGTTCTCCTCCCCTCACTTGGGGTCAGTTCACTCAGTTATTCCTTGATCGGTACATTCCACCCTCTGAGAGGGAAGAGTTGCGTCATTAGTTTGAGTATCTAGAGTAGGGTCAGATGTTAGTGACTGATTATGAGGTGAGGTTCTCTGAGTTGTCTCACCATGCACTTATGATACTTCCCACAGAGGCAGAGAGAGTACAGAGATTCGTTGCGGGGTTACACCCCACTATCTGGTCGGATATGGCCCGAAAGGTAGAGATGGGCACTTGGTATCAGCTAGTACTTGAGATTGCTCGCAGGATTGAGGGTTACCGTCTGAGGGGTAGAGAGCAGATGCAGCAGGATAAGAGGGCCAGATTCTCCGGAGAGTTCAGAGGCGCCCCAGCTAGGGGCAGAGGTCACTTTGGGAGGGGTCAGCCCAGTAGGCCCCTAGTTGCAGCACCACCACCTGCTCGGGGTGCTCCAGTGCGCTCCTATTTCAGTGCCATGCCAGAGAGTTCTTACCGCCTGCTAGCATTCAGGGTTCCTCCAGTGGGTATTCAGGTCCTCCGGATTCTTCCAGTTCTTATTTCTGTGCTGTGCCGGAGAGTTCATACCGTCCGCCGGCTATTCAGACTTCTTCTATTAGATCTTCTGGGTTTTAGAGTCAGCTATCTGAACAACAGGTCACTGCACCCCATTGTTTTGAGTGCGGGACACGGGCCACATGAGGAGATACTTCCCTAGGCTTAGGGGCAAGGCAGTACAGCAGGGGCAGCAGCCCATGGCTCCAGCACCAGCGTCCCGGACACCTAGAGGTGGAGGACAGACAGGTAGAGGTCATCCAAGAGGTGGAGGCCGGGGAGGGACAGGTCATCCAGTTGCTACTCAGTCGGATGGAGGCCAGACAGCCGGCGCTCCAGCCAGATTCTATGCCCTCCCGGCCATGCCAGATGCATTAGCCTCAGATGCTGTTATCACAGGTATTATTTCATTCAGCGGTAGAGGCGCTTCTGTATTATTTGATCCAGGGTCCACTATTCATATGTGTCCTCTCTGTTTGACCGTTTCCTGGTTACTTCTCCTGAGCTTTTGGGTGTTCCTGTTCATATATCCACCCATGTGGGCGATTGTGTGGTTGTGGATCGGGTCTATCGGTCTTGTGTGGTTACTTTCTATGGTTATGAGACTAGAGCAGACCTCCTGTTGCTTGATATTCTTGATTTTGAGGTTATTCTAGGCATGGATTGGTTATCCTCATATCACGCCATCCTTGATTGTCATGCCAAGACCATTTCGCTAGCAATGCCAGGATTGCCGAGATTTGAGTGGAAGGGCTCTACAATTGATACGCCTAGCAGGGTTATTTCTTTCCTGAAAGCTCAGCGCATGGTTGAGAAAGGGTGTTTGGCTTATCTAGCTTATGTTTGAGACACTACCACAGAGTTTCCGATGATTGCTTCAGTGATAGTGGTCCGAGAGTTCGCCGACATTTTTCCTTCTGATCTTCCTGGCATTCCTCTGGATCGCGATATTGATTTCTGTATTGACTTGGCTCCAGGCACTCAGCCTATATCTATCCCCCCCTTCCCCCCCTCCCCCGCACTTTATGGCTCCTAAGGAGATTAAGGAGCAGTTGGATGAGTTGTTGGCAAAGGGGTTTGTTAGGCCCAGTGTATCGTCTTGGGGTGCACCAGTACTATTCGTGAAGAAGAAGGATGGGACTATGCGGATGTGCATTGATTACCGCCAGTTGAACAAAGTCACCATAAAGAACAAGTATCTATTGCCCCGTATCGATGATTTGTTTGACCAGCTGCTGGGTTCTAGGGTGTTCTCTAAGATTGACTTGAGGTCAGGGTATCATCAGCTGAAGATTCAGGATTCTGATGTTTCGAAGACTGCATTCAGGACTAGATATGGCCACTATAAGTTTCTGGAGATGTCCTTTGGTTTGACTAATGCTCCAGCAGCATTTATGGACTTGATGAACAAGGTGTTCAGGCCTTACATTGATTCTTTTGTCATCGTCTTCATTGATGACATCTTGATATACTCACGTAGCTTGGGGGAGCACGAGTAGCATTTGAGAGTAGTGCTTCAGACCTTGCGAGAGCAACAATTTTATGCTAAGTTCTCTAAGTGTGAGTTTTGGCTAGAGTCAGTGGCATTCTTGGGGCATGCAGTATCAGGAGAGGGTATTAAAGTGGATCCCAAGAAGATTGAGGTAGTTCAAAGTTGGCCACGTCCTACTTCAGTGACTGAGATCAGGAGTTTCCTGGGGTTAGCAGGTTACTACCGACAATTTGTGCAGGGCTTTTCATCTATTGCATCACATTTTCCAGACTGACCCAGAAGGGCGCCCCATTTCGTTGGTCCGATGAGTGCGAGGAGAGCTTTCAGAAGCTCAAGACTGCTTTGACTACAGCAACGGTACTTGTATTGCCTTCCGGTTCAGGGATGTATACTGTATATTGCGACACTTCTCGCGTTGGCTTGAGATGTGTGTTCATGCAGGAGGGGTGAGTTATTGCATATGCTTCACGTCAGCTAAAGGTCCATGAGAAGAACTACCCTGTGCACGATCTAGAGTTGGCGGTGATTGTTCATGCTCTTAAGATATGGCGGCACTATTTATATGGAGTGTCATGTAAGGTTTATACAGACCATCGCAACTTGCAACATTTGTTCAAGCATAGGGATCTTAATTTGAGGCAGCACAGGTGGATTGAGTTACTAAAGGATTATGACATTACCATTCTTTATCATCCAGGCAAGGCGAATGTGGTCGCGGATGCCTTGAGCAGATAGGCGGAGAGTATGGGTAGCTTGGCATTCATTCCTGCTGAGATGAGACCATTAGCTTTGGGCATCCAGTCCTTAGCTAACAGACTTGTGAGGTTGGACATTTCAGAGACCAGCCGAGTTTTAGCATGTGTGGTTGCTCAGTCTTCGTTATTGGGTAGATTAAGGCCCAACAGTTCGATGATCCACATTTGGCAGTTCTCAGAGAGACGGTACTTCAGGGAGGTGCCAGGAGATTTCCATCGGCGAGGATGGTGTTCCTAATGTTGCCAGCAGAAGCGGCACCGCAGGAGCAGTCTAGCCCATTTCGCCCGGATTTGCAGAAGCGACTCGAATTTCGCCGATGCAGGACCGCAGAAGCGGTCCTCTTGACCGCAGAAGTGAAAAGGGCTGGCAGTGAGCTTCATTTATTTCGGGCTCAAGCTCATTTCTTTCACATATTTCTTAGCACTTAGGCGATTTTGGTGATTCCAAAGAGGGGGTTTCAACATAACATTGCAAGGTAAGTAATCCCCACTCACTTTTAGTTCAAATACATAAACATTAGGTAGATTTAACACTAAAAATTTGATAAAATCAAGGGGTTAGAGCTAGAGTTTAATAAAAACTTAGATTTAATCATGTAAATTTCCATGTAATGAACTAGAAATCATATATTTGTGATCCTTAGGTGATAGAAAACAACTTTCTTCAAAAAATCTCAAAATTCGGGCATGTGGGCCTGGTGTCAGAATTTAGAAAACTTGTGTTAAGGGTTAGGAAATTGCTTAAATAGCTAGAATTCAACCTTGTAAGTCTTTATTCACTAGTTCTTACATTGTTTAATTAGTTTGTGCTCGTTAGGCTTTGCGTTGAGGGTGTTGGGCTTGTTCTTGCTATTGGAAGTGTGCTTCACAGCGAGGTGAGTCTCCTTTCTAACCTCGTAGGGAACCGTCCCCATAGGACTAATAAATAATAATTTGCTATTAAATGCGGGGGCTACGTACGCACTTGGTGACGAGGGTCCGTGCGAGCTACTATGATATTAAAATATTTGGGTAGTTTAAGACCCACATCATGCCTAATTTGAGATATCCTCTATTTGAATTATCGATATGACATTTTATGATATGCTAGAGACTAAGGGAGGAATGAAAAGTGAACATATGAATATTGTTGAACCTTGTAAGGATTCCCTTGTGTATAAATGAGCCTTTGTGTGCATTCTTGATGTTTCCTTGATATTTGTGGATCGGGCCGATCGCCTTGGTGAAATAGATGCATCTATGGTTCGGGCCATTCGACTCTTGACAATGCACAATATATATTCTGTTAGAGCGGGCCGTTGACTTCGGCATGATTGCGCATGATATATGTACTTGAGCTTAGACATTTTCATGATTTATTTCTAAGAATGTGAAAGAAGGGGAAATGATAAACAAATATGATTAAAGGCATGACTTTTCACTTCCATTGTAACAGTTGTTAATTGCATTATCCATGCTTTATACTGTACATCATTATTATGATACTATCTTGACCTAGTAGGTATCAAGTCGACCTCTCGTCTCTACTTCTTCGAGATTAGACGGGATACTTACTGGGTACATATTGTTTATGTACCCATGCTACGCTTCTGTACTTAAATGTACAGGGTCTGTGGCTGATTCATCTGGTTATCAGTCTGGTGCGTGCCAGTGAGTTGCTGCAGAGACTTCTACGGTGAGTTGCTTCCCTTCCTACGGCGCGCAGCAGCCGGATAGAGACTTCTTTGTATTTTGCTATCTTTCCTTATTTCAGACAGTAGGATAAGGATGTTGTTGTATATTCTACTAGATGCCCGTACTTGTGACACCAAGTCTTGGCACACACAATAATAGATATTTATTTTGGGGTTGTATAATTATTTTTTTTACAACATTGATCTTTATTAGTCTTGACTTTAAATTTGAAAAAAATCTATTATAATTATTTTTGGCAAAGGAAAAATGAGAACTTAAATCACAAATTCCGCAGTCGGCTGGCCTGACAACGGTATCGGGCCATCATGACCTGTTAGGGAAAATGGGTCGTGACAAAAAATATTAACTAAAAAAAATGATACATAAAACCAAATCATAAAACAATAAAAATACTTAGTAATTAAATGATAAATCATTTAATAACAACTCTTCCAATAGTTACATGAATTCGATCTCCCTAAAACAAAAAATTTGAAAAGAAAGTTAAGTTAGTAAGGCGCATAATTTGAAGAAAATACATCACAACTCGAAAAAAATAACAACAGGTAAAAAAGTACGCACCTTTCATCTTGAATAATTAATTCAATTGAATTATGATTTTCTGGTTTCTCGCGGTCTGGAGCGTGCTATAATCTAACAACACGAACCTTCAAATTCCAACTCATTTTGGATGTTGATATTTCACTGATATGTTTATAGTTTGGAGTTACACTTTGGAGTAGTTTGTGTGTAAGCTAAACCCCAAGCAATGTTGAGAAGCCAAACCTAAATAAAAGTTGCTTAAATAAAGATTTCTAAGAAAAAAACTATCGTAGTAAATTAATTTTTAAGGCATCTGAAATCCTAATTTTTAAAAAAGGTATGTGTCAATCAATGTGTAAGAGCGAGTGTGCTCAAGAAAAGATACATCTTCAATTTTTAGCTTTGGGCTTTTTGAATTTTCAACCTTCGTTTATTTTTTTTTTTGTTAACCATCAGGTTTTAATTTTTCTTGTCTTTTTTCTTTGTCCTCTTGTTAATTTTTTGATATTATTTCCTTTAATATAATATAGATGTAAGATACAAAATGTTTATTGAATTCTTTCTTAAAAAAGAATAACTACCATAATTGAATCATACACAAAATTTAATTAAAGTTACCTATAATAATGTATATTGTTCACAAATAAGGTTAAACACAAAGCTTGTACTAAATAAAAATTAATGTGTAAGATACAAAATGAAATTAACAAAATTTTAATTAATTCTTTCTTAAAAAAGTATACTTACCATAACTGAATTATACACAAAATTTAATTAAAGATACCTATAGTAATGTATATTGTTCACAAATAAGGTCAAATACAAAGCTTGTACTAAATAAAAATTAATATTTCAACTTAAAATTAATGTGTAAGATACAAAACAAAATTAACGATATTTTAATTAATTCTTTCTTAAAAAAAGATACCTACCATAACTGAATTACACACAGAGTTTAATTAAAGATACTTATTAGTAATGTATATGATACCTATAGTAATGTATATTGTTTGCAAATAAGGTTAGATACAAAGCTTATACTAAATAAAAAATTATTATTTCTAAAAAAAAGGTAATAATTATATGGTTTTGAAGCACAGAGAGATAATGGCATTCAATTTGATCCAAAATCCCATGCGTAACACGATCTTGAAATCATCCATAAGTGCTATGGTGAAATCAATCTTACGATAAAATTTAATTAAAGATGCCTATAATAATGTATATGATACAAATAGGAATGTATATTGTTCACAAATAAGGTCAAATACAGAGTTTGTACTAAATAAAAGATTATTGTTTTAACTTGAAATTAATATGTAAGATACAATGATTCTTTCTCAAAAAAAATACATAGTATAACTGAATTACACACAAAATCTATATTATATACAAATTTAATTAAACATACCTATAGTTATAATATATTGATTTGCTTAATTAAAATTGCATCTTTTTTTTTTTGTGTGTACGTCTTTGGTCATTAAAAAGAGAATATTTTTATTTTTAGTTTAAATATTAAAATAATTGGCTTTGATTACTGTTTATCATATAATTATTGATATTTTTAATATTTTTGTATTTTGTATTATTTTTCATAAGCAAATGAACTTTTGTTTTATCTCAACTCAAATATTTCTATCTATAAATTCAAAATCAAATTATTTTCTTTATCAAGAAAATATTTGGCAGTTTTTTATAGATATAATTTATAAACTACAATATTAAGAAGAAACTGCTCCTAAATTTGAATTGACAATTTTTTTTATTTTCTTCTTCTCATTTTTTATTTTAAAATAATTTCAAAAATCTAAATTTTTAAAACTCAAAGAAAGTAATTAATTATTAACAATACATAATGCGTAATTTAAATTTTTAAAAATTTAAATTAAAAAAAATTAATTATTACCTAACCTAACTAACTTTGTCCTAAATTGCCATATGGCTTATTGTGAAGTTGTCTAGATAAATTCGAAATACTATAAAATTTAAATCAAATTGTTATTTTGATTTTTTTAAATATAAAAAAATAAATAATTTTACTATTTTGTAATAAATTTACTGAAATTTTTAATACTTGCTATTTTTGTTTTATTTTCCATCAGCAAATGAACGTTTCTTTTATCTCAACTCAAATATTTTTATCTATAAATTTGAAATCAAATTATTTTCTTTATTAAAAAAATATTTGGCAGATTTGTATACATATAACTACTATATCTATAGAAAACAAGATATTATATCTTTAGATATAGATATAGATACAAATACATAGATTAGATTTATCTAAGATCTATTTCATTCAACTATTTGCATTAATTATGTTTCCATTTGTAATTCAAATTTTTAATGTTGTCTTAAAATTGTCAAGTGGTTTAATTTTAGCTTGCCACTTGGCTTAACCACGTGCTTCACTACTCTCCTTTTAATATAACATAGATAATCTAGCTATTTGTCAATGCAAAATATGGTTCACTCAGCATTTCCAAGGATTTTACCGAACCAAGAGAGAGGATCATATATTGTTGTTAACATCTGCTTTAAAGTGCGACAATAAGGGCAAACACCCTGAATCAAAGCAAAATTTTCAAATATGTCTGAATACCTACTCTTCTTACTAGCTAGTTCCTCCAACTTTGATTTTATAAAAAAGGAAATAACACCATTATAAACTATTATCAACATAAAATACTTAGTGAAAAAGTCTTTAAAATACTTACTCGACGTTATACTTGGAAGCAAGATATTTGTATGTGTTGCCATACTTTGGAAATAATTATGGGCCACTTCAATTCAACAAGGATCGGAATAGCTTTGTCCAACTACAAATGTTACGACCCAAAATCTACAAAGGGTCGTGGTGGCGCCGGACACCTCTGTCAGGCAAGCCAACTAAATTATCAATTAATCCTCTTTTAATACTTTTGAAATTCCAAGATTTCTCCTTCCATTTTTCATAATTAAAAACAATCATTACTTCGATTCAAATTAAACAATAAATGATTAGTACAATTCCTTTGAAATCATCCCAGAAACCCGATGTCACAAGTACATGAGCAACTATAGATATGAAAAATAAAATACAACATATGTCCGAAATACAATGGACAGGAAACAAATAATAAAAAAATACTGGAGGGAACTGCACTAGCTACGGGTCGTCTCGAACAACGCAGCTCACCTAGTCCCAGAGTCATCTATGCTGCTACGCCCAGTAGGCTGCTAGAGATATATATATACCTGTGCAACAAAAATGCACAGAAGTGTAGTATGAGTACGTAATCAACGTGTACTCAGTGAGTGTCTCGCCTAATCCCGAAGGGGTAGAGACGAGATGGTCAACTTTGACGCTCTCTAATGGTCCAATAATGATTCATCCTTAACATGTATATATTAAACAGTGGATTTATTTGATAAACATGATTCTAATCCAGATAGAGGAAACAAGTAAGCACGTAATTCTTTCATAGGAAAATTTTTCAGAATTTCTCTTTAAATATAATCTAAATATTTCTAAGCCACAAAAGGGCAATAATAACTTAATTAAGTTCAGGCAGCAACACAAGCATGCGCAAATCACACAGAGGTGACGGCCCAATCCAACAGAAATAAATGTGCACTTGCCGAGGGTCGACGGAACGCTTATAGATACATCTATTAATCTGCCGAGGCGTTCGGCTTGTTCCAAAAATAAACACGCACAAATAGACAATCAATCAAGAAGTCAACATGGAGAAATTATCAAAGAAAGGCGAATTCTCTTTAATAATTTGAGAAAACGAAGCTTAAGTCCTTTTAGAAATTCATTTATTAATTTAATGTGATTTAAGCAATTCAAACCATCAATGGGATCACAATTAATTCAAATATAACATGCGTTTGGGTCCCTAACTACCCGGACAATAGCATAATAGTAGCTACGTACGGACTCTCGTCACCTCGTGCGTATGTAGCCCCACAAACAGGAGCACATAGCCAACTTAATTCACCTATGGGGTAAATTCCCCCTCACAAGATTAGAAAGGAGACTCACCTTGCTCCGAAGACTCATAATCGGCACTCTACATTCTTCCGAAGGCTTGAACTGACGCACAATGCACCAAAACTAGCCAATTAACGACAAACTAATGAGAACATGCTCAAATACTCGTTAACAATTCAAATTATGCAAATTCCCAACTGCGTTTAGTGAAATTACCAAAATGCCCTCGGGTCCACATGCCCGGAATCCGAAATTTCTCGAAGATAAAGGTTACCCATGACCTTAGGAACTCAAATATATAATTTTCTCTAAATTCCATACCAAAAATCGTGGCTAAATTCCAAGAATATAATTTTCTAGATTTTCCTCCAAAACCTCAATTTTACACTAATTTTCATGCTTAAATCCATACATAATTTATGTATTTAACTCAAAAGTGGGTGGGAATCACTTACCTTAGCGTAGCAGACGAAAATCCCTATTTGAAGCTCTCCAACATTCGCCCCAAGCCATGAAAAATGAGAGAAATGAACTCCCAATCACGATTTTAAAACAAGCCTACTGCACAGCAATTTTCGCTTTTGCGAAACCATGTCCGCTTCCGCGGTCCCGCTTCTGCGGACAACTTGCCGCTTCTGCGACTTACACCCACGTCCAGGCCTTCCGCTTCTGCGGTTCTCCACTTCGTAGGCGTGGTCCGCTTCTGCGGAAACCCAACCGCATCTGCGGATCCCTTCAACTCCAACCAATCAAATCACGTCCGATTGACCTATCAAATCCAACCAATCCCTTTCAAACTTCAACTTTCGATGCCGAAACCTATCAAATCACGTCCGATTGACCGCAAATTTTGCAAACAAGTCATATTTGACATTACGGACTTACTCCAACTTACGGAATCAGATTCCAACCCCGATATCAAAATGTCCACTTCTGGTCAAACTTCTCAAAAACCTTCAAATTTCTATCTTTAGCCAAATGGCTTCAAAATGACCTACGGACCTCTGAATTCATTTACGATCGCGCTCCCAACTCCAGAATCACCTTACGGAGCTATTCACAGTCTCGGAATCCCAAACGGACATTGATAACACTGAAATGCACT
>MU753305.1:6207-19581 GCA_026770625.1 Nicotiana glauca | reverse complement strand
AATTTCTTCTAAAATGCTAACTTCCACAATAGGCGCCAAAACGCTCCCGGGTTATCCAAAACCCAATCCGGGCATACGCCCAAGTCCGAAATCATCATACGAACCTGCTGGAACCTTCAGATCTTGATTCCGAGGTCATTTACCCAAAATTCCAATCTTAGCCATTTTCCCCAACTTAAGGCTTCTGAAATGAGAATTTTCATTTAAATTTAACTCCGAACTTCCTGAATTTCAATCCCGAACATACACACAAGTCATAATACCTGAAATGAAGTTGTTCGTGTCCTCCGACTGCTGAACGGAGCTCTAGTACTCAAAATGACCGGTCGGATCGTTTCAATCTCTCCCACTTAAACATATGTTCGTCCACGAACGTGCTGAGAACC
This sequence comes from Nicotiana glauca, assembly GCA_026770625.1. NCBI lineage: Eukaryota > Viridiplantae > Streptophyta > Magnoliopsida > Solanales > Solanaceae > Nicotiana > Nicotiana glauca. The sequence goes on along the minus strand of MU753305.1, from coordinate 19,195 downwards.
TTACGGAAGTAGTCTGAAATCACTGTTTAGCACCTCATGCACCTTCCCGTGCTACCACAACTTAGCTGAGCATATTGGCTCGATAAATTCTGAAGATATTCCCTTTTTATTCAAGCAAAAAAGCCTTAGAGCCCGATTCCAACATCCGAAATCCTATGCCAGGCCCGGTTTCCAACATACGACCACTATATCAACCACCACACGCTGTACTCAAACATGACAGCATAACTTTGCTGGATTCTTTCTTTGCAACACTTAGTCCACAGGACCGCAATAGCCTTTTTCTGATCAACTTGGTCAAAATCCCTACTATTCTGATGTTCCCATAGCACCCCATGATATATACAGGTCTTACTCTAACCTTTACCATACCGCCATGATGGAGGAGATGTACGAACATTCATAATAAACCAAGTCAACAAAACATTAGGTCGATACTCTTGACAAAAACCTTCACCTCATTCTGAACCCAATAATGGTCTTGTCTCCATAACATACCTCATATAGCTGGATTGCACAGAATCCTAGATCAAGGGATCTCGTCTCATCCGATACAACTGCTCAGGCAATAAGCTACCCCAAAAATTATTAGAATCTCGTATGATGCTACCATGCACCAATAGGCCACCAATTCGAATGCAATGCCAAAGGAAAACGAACTCTAGAAGGAAGTACCTAACTCCCGTACTATTACGGACTTTCCTTAGAAAATAGGAAGCAGAACATACAAAAATAGCATATAGAGAACTACACTCACATCACACTGTTGCGGCATACAACCTGATCCACACAGCATAACTATGGCGGCGTGCCACCCGATACTCACAATATAACCATGGCGGCGTGCCACCCGATCCACATGTAGAACTTACATAACAAGATACACATCAAGCTAATTTGCTCATTGCGATAAAATACCGAATCTAGGTCACAAGCACGCTAAGTGCATAATGCCATCCCTGAGGGGACATATAGCGCGATAAGCTACAAAACTCGAGCACAACTGAGGTGCGATATACAATCTGAATCTCAAGAGCCATCTTGCTCATAATACGTCATTTCCACGCTGATCCTTAAATACATACACAATTCTCAGGCCGTCTCACAACTCACACGGTGCAATATATTATTACACGAAATATCTGACAACGAGATAACACCCTGCCTACTCCAGAAGGAGCGCACTACTGAAATGAACACAACTGGCCTGACATAGAGCCCATATTCACATTTAAACCCATCCACCGACCTTAATTCGATCCTGGTCACATCAAGTTAAGCCAACAACCTTTCAAAGGTACATAGTAATTTCCCTCTTCTTATAACACATAAGAACAACCGTCATAACCGGAGCAAACCTCCCCAGTTCATAACCCAATAAACAGAGTGCCCTTCAGGCATAAATTCTCAAATTAATGATATTACCACAATCCCCTTACTTGGTTCAAATCCTTAGCCAATCAAGTGACTACATGTCACACTTATACAATCTTCCCATGGGACACGCTCCCAAAATTTTCCAAAATAAATAACGGGTTCGCCCATCTAATCCACCGGACGTACTAACGCTGAAAAGCGATCAAGAATACCTAACCAGGATGCAAAGCCTCTTTCACAACACCTCGAACTCAGGTGACGCTGAAGACAGTACCAATTTACTTTAATCATTCAACCCTTTCCTTGCTCATCCGAGCCCGTGACATCCTTGTCAACACCAAACTGCAATCTTGACCCTCACTTCAATTTTCCATACCTCTCACCACACCCAACGTGCCAATATACGATAGAACACGATTTTCATTATAGCTCCGAAATCATTGATATTTTAACACTTCATCATATAAGAACTTTGCACTTAACTCACTTCAGGAGAATCATAGCAACACACAAGTGAATTCCCATAACGAAGGATTTGAAAATCTCTAAGCAGTGGCCCAAGCCACCAAATTCCCTCCGGAACCCTCTTCCACTTAACAAGCCATAACAGAAGAATGCTTCTGAATAACATCAATTACGGTGGCTGACAAACCTCACTCGTACCGCTACAAATCATACGCATAACTCGATCACGCTGAATGAACTAATTACAGACCTCAACATGCCAAATTCAACTATGGCTAATCAATCCCTTTCCTTCCAATTTATCCTTGATTGCCTTGGAAATAATACTAATTCTCTTCAACACACAACATACTCCCTCTACACTCACCCCGAGTGACCTTGAATTGCGAGACCATGCTGTCTCAAACCTCACGAATTATTTCATATTTCTCAAATGCTGCACCACAAGGTAACACATCATAGAACATTCTGGGCACCTTCTCATAAGATGCTACAAAGCTTGATTCTTAGTTGTACTTATAGGCTTGAAATCATTAGGTACCACACTTCATCTTTTGAGTTCCTCTAGGACCGTTGCTGAGAGCCACCCGCTTTAACTTGATCCCGAATATAATCATCTCCCTGAATCTTCTAGCACATTAATACCCTCTCCATGAAGCACTTGGCAGAGTCACTCCCCTTTTAACCCGCTTTTATACAAGGCATAAATCTTGAATTTTTTTTCCAAGTTCGAACATGAGCCCATAAGGCTAACCATAACATATCTTCAATGATTCCTCTGCTCAAATTACTACTTATGGTATTTTTCTGTGGCTGGGATAACTCCTCACTATGCTAATAACCAGAAACCTCGCAAGTAGTTAACCATGCAACCCAATCATAGGCGGTGGGACTCTCCCACTTAGCTTGAAGCTATTATTACAAAACTCTAGAGTTGACCAGGATTCTTAATCTCTTATTGACATAACCTTGTGCAATTAATCGCCAGCATTCTCTATATCTTACTGTAGAAACCCAATTTGATACTCTAAATCATTTAACAACATTCACACAATAGTTCTCTTTGCTGCATAACCCGTAGAACTCTTCGCAGAAGCCTTGCCAGCCACGCGACCGCTAAACTGCTCATAGGAAATAACCCTCGTGAGTCCAAGCTCGCTCCCTAGCTGTACTAGTCCATTTACCCCTCGTGAACATCCATTAAATGCGCGACAACATCCTTCCACTTCAAAGTCATGCTACATCTTTCTTCATTTCAAGCAGCTACTTTTTGTCATACCAAATCTACTGTCGCATAACAACCCTATGCTTCAAATTAACTCTACAGACTTCCATTGCCCGTTGTGAGCATGTAATTTTTGCCACGCTTAAATTACTCCTATAAAATTCCTTAGAATTAGGATTTTTTTTTATTATTTGAATTTTTAGGAATTAATTGCATGATTTTGTGTCTTGTTTGCATTATTGTGTACATTTTTAGTTGCCATAATTCATAAAAAAGGTACAAAAATAGTGAATTTGCATTTAGAATTCAATTTTATATTTTTAGCTTTTCTAGTTAATTAATATTACTAAAATAAGAGAAAAATAACAAAATTAGTCTTTTTACAATTTTTAATTTTACATTTTACATTTTTGGTTTAGTTTCCTTTTAAATTAGGATTTGGTTTATTTTTAGAAAATTAATTAGTCTAAATTTGGGATTTAAATTAGGTTTTGTTAGTTTTAATTTTGTAAAGAAATAAATAAAATAAATAAATAAAAGGGAAAACAAATAACAAAAAGGAGAGAATTAATAAAGGGATCTAGGCCATCTTTTTTTGAGCCATTGTTTCATTGCAAAGACATAAGACCAATCAACCCATAACCAAGTCCCCACCGGTCCAGCCCAAACGCCCATTAACCCGGTCCAATCCCTAGGTTACAAAACGACACCGTTTGGTGTAATGCAATCCAACCGTCTATTATCTTTAATCCAACGGCCCCTGATGGATCTTAATGTTACATAAAAATGTCTGAAAAATCTAGAAACCGTAAAAACATCTCCCTTTTCCACGTACTCATTGCTCCGCCACCCTCCGCCATAAGCCGCCACCAGAAATCGCCTCCGCCGGCGGCCGGTGTTCAATGACGCCCAAAATTAACCCATCTCTTCTCCTTGCTCCCCTCTCCCCAAATCCACCCTCGGTTTGCTTTAAATCCCAATCAAACACCCTAAATTTACCAAACCCTAGGCGGTGCTACCACCGTGCACGACGTCGCCACCACCAAATAACCCTAAATTTACACCATATAACCCCCTCACCTTCCTCTACTTAACCTCCAAAGTAGAAGCTCCCAAATCCAAACGAAACCCTATTAATCTTGGATCTAGGGTTTTTATTTCAAAACTGTTCTGGACTTTCAAGAACTCGAGGGGATTTTTTTATTGATGTTATATGCTTTATAAAAATGTAACATTAATTAAAAAATCAACTTCAATAAATCAGTCAAAACGAAGAGAAACAACAGTGAGTTTCGTTTTTATTTTTAATTTTGCTTATTCTGGTTTTCTCGTCGCATCATTCTGATTGATTTTTTTTTGATTCCTGTTTTGATTTCCAGCTTACTCTCGTTTAGTTCATGCCTCATTCATGTGTGATTCCTATTCCATCCAAAATTTTAGTCATGATTTTTATTCATTTTTATTATTTTGTTTTCTCTTTGTCTCTTTTTATTGATTAATGATTCTGTGTTAGTTCATGTTTAATTGTTTAGTTTAAAAGTTTGATAGTTAATTTTGTTTGATTGATGGTTTTGTAATATATGAATTAGGATTAATCGTCAGTTTCATTTAGTTTTGTTAATTCAATTCTATAGTTTTGAACCTGGTTGGATACAGCTGAATAGTTTGGTCTTTTAATTAACCATAGTTACTAAATAAGGTAAAGGGGGCTAAGGGTTATAACTGATAGTTTAACTAGTGTTAGTAACTTCAGGGGGTAATCAGGGGTAGTTTGGGCATTGAAAATGGCTCAGTTTGTTAAAGCTAAGCAATTTCAGAATAGAAGTAAGGGTAATACAGGTATTCCACAGGTAAAAAAAACACCCTAGGTCCTTCTAGAAGGGGGTCTTAGTGTAAGTTTCAGGATTCTTAGAGCAGTAACTTGAGACACAAGTCAAAACTTTAGGACTAGGAAGTAATTTCTGAAAAATAAAAAGGGGGAAAAATGGGGAATGAGTTCCAGAACCTTCTGCCCTTTTTTCTGCCTATAAAAGGCATATCTAGTGCCTTGAAAAACAAGTTTTGAATCCTCTGAAAAATTCCCAAAAGTTTTACACCCTCTGAAAAATTTCCAAAGTTTTACACACCTGAAAATTCCCTGAAGAGTGTTCAACAAGTTTCCAATCTGAAATTCAAATTTCAAAACTCCAAATTTTCAAAAACCACAAAAGAAGTAAAACATCACCGAAAATTCCAAAATAAAACTGTTACCTTGAAATTTTGAGTTTGATTGCAAGTTAACTATTCATTCTAGATTTCCTAGTGTTCTGAGATTAATTTAGAGATATTTCTGGTGGTTAGTCAAGCTTTTCCTGGGTAATCTACTGGTAGAAATAATTTTGGATGTGATTTCGAATTTGCTGGGTTCTATTTAGGCTATTTTGATCATTTTGCTGGTGCTGCTTCTTCTTCTTTCACTTCTGGAATTTTGAGGTTGTGTTGGATCCGAGTTTTCTGTTGTTGTCCGCTATCTACTGCTGCTAATCCTTTCCTTCTATCTCCCTGTAATTCCAGGTACATGCCTAGCCTTGAGTGACATATTGAAGCTGCAATCAACTTGTGCGGAGGCTTAAATAATGCAAACGTTGCTGTTTTAGTCTAATGATATGTAAAACCATTTATGAGTATTCTATTCTCCTGTTGTTCGATTACTAATACATAGTAAAACTATAAATTGGTTTGTAATTGAACTCTGGACTGTTTAACATGATAGGATTTGGATTATGAGTTTGGTTGTTAAATTAGTTCGCCAAATCAGTTATACACCATGCCTGTGTTGGCCTCTGATTTAATCATGTTTGTTTATTGTTTGAAATTTGTGAATCACTTTAGACACATTCACGAGAATTCATCCTTGCTATTTTGAGTCGTTCAGCAGTATTGTGCAGGCTTTGTTCTAGGATTTAAGAGTTATTTTTTTAATTTCAGTTTCTTGTGCATTGCAGTAGTCTTTTATCTCACTTTTAAATTTTTCAAATTCTATTATGGTTAAAAGAGGCTAATATTCTGTGGTAAATATCCTTCTTCAACAATTAAGAAACTAAAAGTGCTTGGATAAGCAGTTTAAGTAATCATTTGGTCTAGTGTTATTAGAGTATAAAATTGCATAATACTTAAATCTTCCTATGTTGATTGAGGACTTGAGAATTGCTGGGAATTATTCAACCGTTACTCCCTAGTCTAAATGGAATTGGGCCTACATAATGACAGGCCCAATTTTCGACACCAGGTCCGTGTCTGGCAGTGTTTCATTAAACTTGTATTGGGCCAAGTTTGAAGGCCCAAAATTGATAGAAGTCAAAAACCATTTAAAAATTATATTAGGAATATGGAGAATTATTTTGCAATATGAATTTAGGCCTTCGAGTTAGGTAGTGGGTTCAAATTAAGAGGGTCCTCCCTTTTGTTTGAATTCAAACTTGAACTCGAGGCCCAAATTTATAAATGCAAATTAATTGGGCCCTTTTAGAGACAAAATAAATAGAAAATCGTAGTTTTCTTTAGGTTGGCCTTTAAATAAAAATGAGACGAGCCTCGCCAAATTTGGGGCGTGCCGTCTAGCGAATTTCACGGCCCTTCGCAAAGAAAATAACCCGTTAGTCACGCTTTTTAATAATTTTACCTTCTTAAATACGGGTGTGCATTTCATTCAAGCCAAATCCAAATCCAAAAACGTTGAATAAGAATGTGTCGAGGATTCGGGTGCATTTCACGTGACGTGATCCGAAAATACGTTTTTAAACGACGTTCACTTTTTTAAAAATTAACTAAAAGCGGTAAATAATCTTAAAATTACACTATAGGTTTGAACATATATAACAATCATCTTTTAGCCATTAATAATGATTTAAGCGACCGTGCTAGAACCACAGGATGCGGGGTGCCTAACACCTTCCCTCGGGTCAACATAATTCCTTACTTAGAATTCCTGTTTCGCAGACTCCAATTGGGAAGTCAAAAATCTTCCTCGATTTGGGATTTAAGTTAAACCGGTGACTTGGGACACCAAAAGCCAACCCTATCCCAAATATCGACTCTAAAAATTGAATAAATGATCCCATTTCGAATAATGTCACGTTAAATGGAAAAAATTCCTTATACATTATCCCTCAGGGTAGGTATGTAAAAAGGAGGTGTGACAGCTCTGGCGAATCTGCTGGGGACACGAACCCAGAATTTCGATTCAGGGTTCAAGAATTCGAGCTTAGTACAATTGTTATATTTGGCTTTATCTGATTTGTCTACATGTCCCATGCTATATGTGCTAAATGTTTTACCGCGTTGATATTTGTTGAAATTGTATATATAAACTGTCGTGAATCCCTTCCTCTCTTTGAGTATTATACATCATGGAGAAGGGTGCACTTCGTGTAGCTTCTCTTCTGTTTAGAGTCATTTTCCCATTTAGAATAAGGTTTGGATAAGTTGCTAAGCTGGAGGAGCTTCTGTATCCCCGGTACGCTGCCTCCCCCCGGCTCGAGTTGTCCGCTCGGGTAAGCCAGGTCTAGACCAATAAACCTAGGGCTTAAACCTAGAAGAACAAAAACTCATGCCGGATCCCTAGTAGGACGTTTGTTTGAATCATGTGCATTTGACTTAGGGGACTCAACACAGGGGTTGGATCCGTCCAGGATAGGTGACCTGAAATGAATTGACCATCCTGATGCATCTTACATGCTAATTGCGCACTTATTTGCTCGGCTTTGCGTGTTGAACGTCTTGTCTAAATGAGTGAAAATAGAGAAAAATAAGCAGTGTTAGGACTAAGTGAGGGTGATCATTTGTTTTGAAAAACCCAATGCCCAAATAGTACCGAAATGCTGCCGAATTTTTGAAAAATGAAAACAACAAAGAAAAAGAGAAAAATATTTGAAAAAATAGAAAAAAAATTGTTGTTCAAAATAGTTTTGATTTTGGCAAGTCTGCCCGAACTACGCTGGTTTGATTCTCATCGGATGTGAGATACGTAGGCAACCCCCATCGGGTCCAACCACCCTTTTTCAAAAATAGCCCAAAAATGTCAAAATTTTAATTCTTGTCATAAATAAGTCGGGTGATGCCATTCTTGTCTAAAATAAGCCGAATGTTCCGAAAAGGACTTCGGAAGGCCGTTTTAGTAAGAACAGCCACCCTGAGTCATTTTTAAATGGTTTGCGGGCAAAGCCTTAAAATCTTCCTCCCAGAAGTGCTGAAAGGCCGTATTTGCAAAACAAAGTCCTTGTTTTCTAAATAAAGAATTTTTGCAAAAATAGCCATTTTTTCCAAAAATAAATCATTAAATCCCCCTTCAAATAAATGTGCAGGATGACTTCAAGTAACATCGAAACCTTCTCAGTCCTGAGCGATCCCCTTGAAACTCCATATGTAGTGGCATGATTTGGGAAAGGGCAGCAGAGATACCGTGGTCAAAATTTTGGACGGTCTTGTTGATCTATTGAACATCAAACCGAGGAAGGATATTATTGAGGCACTAATACCATTTTGGGACCCGACCTGTAATGTATTCCGGTTTTCAGATTTTGAACTCACACCTATATTAGAAGAGATTACGGGATACGCGGGTCTCAACAGGAACCTTCGAGGTAGATACCCACTGACCCCACGACCGGTAACCCTTCATAGGTTCCCGAATTTGTTGAATATCAGCCGAGACATCCAAGACCCGCATCTGGTGGAAGGGTGTTGTACATTGAATTTCTTATATCACCGGTATGGTAACCCAAAAGATTTCGAGGAACCCAACACCGGCTTAACACATGCCGGGAATAAAGACAAATGGGAAGCCCGACGGGGATTAGCCTTCATGGTAGCCTTTCTGGGATTGGTGGTTTGTCCGAGAAAAGATGGTCACATAGACCTCGGCCTAGTAGGGATGCTAGATGTTGCCATGAAAAAACCTACTAGCACAGTGGTTCCCCTGATTATAGCAGAAATATACCGAGCTTTGACCAAATATCGGGAATGTGTGAAATTCTTTCAAGGTTGCAATTTGCTCTTACAGTTGTGGATACAGGAACACCTCTGTTACTGTGAGCACGTGATTTTTGCCCTAAGCAAATTATTCCAAAAGTTTCAAATAAAATAATTTTACAATTTTTATGAATTTTGTTGCATTTTTTGTGTTAATTGGTTGCATAATAATTCATAGTAAAAAAAATATAAAAATATACATTTGCATTAGGAATTTAATTTCACATTTTTAGTATTAAGTAGGTATCAATTCATTTTAGAACAATTTAAAGAAAAGCACAAAAAATAGTTCACTTTAGCATTTTATTGTTTAATTAGAAATTGCTACAAAATAGTTTTAAAAAGTAATTTTAGGCCATTAATTAGTTAGTTTAGTTTCTATTTTTTCCATCTTCATAAGAAATCAGAAAATTGATACAAAAATACAAAATTAAAAAAAAAAAGAATGAAAACAAGGAAAAAGAGAAATAAAAGGAAAGAGTGAGAGTGGGTCATTAAAAGACCAATTGGGACATTTCAATCAAACATGCCAGCCCAAAGCCACCCGGAACTGGCCCAAAATTTTCTTTAGCCCAGTCTGCCCTCAAAACGACGTCGTTTTGGATCCAACAAATCTCAGCCTTTCATCTTGATTAATCCAACGACCACAAATTAATGTTTGATTTTAATTATATATGTCTGAATTGATTCATAACCCTAGAGACATTAGGTTTCCTTCCTTGTACCCCAGCCTCCAGTCACGCTGGAGCTTCACCGTCGGCAATCATCACTTACGCCGATGAACGCCAGAAAAACACCATGAAACCTCCTTTTTACCCTCAGCATGAATCCATTACTAGTTTCCTTCAAATCCTGCCCTATTTTGTCAAATATCCCATCTAAGATTTTCCGGCCATGATACAAGTTATGCCAAACGGTCCCAAATTAACACCATAGGACCGTCTTGGCCTCCCCTACGCAAATTCCATAGCCGCTTCGCTCGAAGATTTTCCGGCGAACCTGGATTTCATCAAATTTGCACACATTGGTACCATGGGAGTCCTCCTCATCTTCTTCTCAAGTATTTTGGTATCAATTGAGCGCCGAGGTTAGCAGCCGAGTTTGAAATTAATTTCGTAAGGCTTCTCGTTTTCATTTATTTTTCTGTGGCCATTTTTGATTTTTTTAGTTGGTTAATTCTGATTTAATTTTTCTGTTAGCTTAAATGTTCAAATAATGGTTTAATTGGCTCAATCGATTAATTGTTAGTTTAATTGATTAAATGTTAGCATGTCATAGTTTTGCTTCGTCAGGTTAATTGATAATGGTTTTAATTAGTTCAATATGTCTATTTGTTGATTTTAGGGGATTGTTTGATTGAGAACTTTTGAATTTTAACCATGGTTAGATGATTTATGGGTTATGACTGATAGTATGTAAGTAGGGTAGAGGGGGTTAGGGTTAGTTAAGATCAAGTTTGCAATTTCAGGGTAGAAACAGGGGCGTTTTGGGCATTTAGCAGTAGGCAAGAATGTTGTAGTTACAACTAGAATATTCTAGGATCTTCTAAAAGAAGACTTAAAATGCATATTTCAGTAATCTAGGGTACTAACTTGAGGAACAAGTTAAATAGTAAAGGATTAAATTGAAAAGAAGTAGGGACTAAGGGGAAAAAAATAGAAGTTTGAGGGCTGCTCCTCACTTTGCCTATAAAAAGGCATCACTATGCCTTGAATAACAAGTTTTTAGCTTCCAAAAATTCCCCCCAAACTTTGCTTTCAAATTCAGATTTCAATTTGAAAATTTTAAACCTTCCAAAATCTAAAAACAATAAAAATCATTAGACAAATCCAAAAGATCACTGTTCCATTGGAATATTCTAGTCAATTTTGATGTCTAGTTAACTGAATCTCATTCTTCAAGTTTCCTGAAAGTTTCAGAAGTTTATTGGTTGGTTTTTGAGTGATTTTGGGTCATTCAAGTTGGTTTTGAGCTAGTTTAGTCATTCTAATTGATTGTAAAACATTTCTGCAATCTGAAGTGATTTTTGGGTTGAAATTATGGTGTAATTATGACTGTTTAAGCTCAAATCACTGCTGTTGTTCACTACTGCCCTATTGCTGACCTCTCTCTTCTCCTTTGTTATCTCACCTCTCCAGGTACACAGCTTGACTTTGATAGCTATGAGCTGAAATATGAAGGGTGAACCTGTAATTGAAGCATGAGATCTAATTCGATTCAGCTTTAGATTTGTGTATCTGAATATTTGATTCATTAATGCTATTCAGGTTTTTGTTTGAATGTGTACTAGCTGGACTGAAATTAGTTATAGGAACTGAAAATTGTTGGTATTATCTGGACTGATAATCATTCTGCCTCGAATGTGTGTGAGCTTTTGAGTTTGAGTTTGAGTGTTAGTTGTAATTAGGTTCATGTTAGGTTGGTAAAATAATTAGGGTTAAGTTTCAGCTCGTCTCTTGTCATGTGTTTCGTAAATATGTGTGAAAAGTAATTCAGCAATAGGGCAAATCTTAAGTAGTTAGTTTTCATTTTGATTTGTAGCCAAATAAAGAGTTTGAATACTTTATTTCACGCCTATTATGGTAACTGGAAGCTAGGAATTCGACTGTTGGTTAGGGAAATTAATTTGTTATAGTTCTGCAAGTTACAATAGTTCGTCTGTGAGGAATTTGTTTTGTTATCTGTTCAATTTGGTCAAAACAAATGAGTACATTGCTTCACCATAAAATCATAATATCTGAATCAGGCACGAGCCAATTTGTGAACAATCACATGGCTTGCCCGGCTTCAGGGATTTGTTCCCTCAACCTCGCCACGTGGCCTGTTCTGCCCTTTCAGTTTGGGCTTGTCTCAGGCCCAGCATTTGAGAGCACTGAAAATCCTAGTCCAACGTATGGATTGGGTTCTTTGGACCTAAAGTTGAAATGGCATTGGGTCTATTAGTGTTTAACTGATAGGCTATGGGATTTCTTAATAACAATTAATTAGGACCTTTGTTTTATTTTAAAGACAAAAAAAAATCATAGTTGCTTTTAGGATTGATCTTTAAAAAAAATTATGACACAAGCCTCGCCAAACGAAATACAAATGACGGGGCCCTCAACTAATGACTATTAAAATACTTAGAATTCGGGAGGGTCATTTAGCAAATTTCATGGTCTTCCCCAAATATAATAAACGCGTGGTTGCTTTAGGCCTGTATGTTAATAATATTACCTTCCTAAATACGGGTGCACATTTATGTGACCCAAATCCAAATCTCAACGAAGTCGAAATATGTCAAAAGTCACGGGTGCACTGGTGCGACGTGGTTCGAGATACATTTTCACGACGTTGTAATTCTTAAAAATAAATATATAATAAAAGTGGAATATTAATAAAAGGCACATAGGATAGAACATGTATTAAAATCAGATAAATCAAATACAACAGTTGAGCGACCGTGCTAGAACCACGAAATCCGGGAATGCCCAACACCTTCTCCCGGGTTAATAGAATTCCTTACTTGGATTTCTGGTTCGCGGACTGTTAACAGAGTCATAATTTCCTTGGTTCGGGATTCAACCGGTGACTTGGGACACCATTAATCTCCCAAGTGGCGACTTTGAAATTTAATAATAAATCCCATTACGATTGTCCTTTAAGTGGAAGAACTCCTTTTACGCCCTCGCGGAAGTAAGTATGAAAAAAGAGGCGTGACAGCTCTGGCGACTCTGCTGGGGACTACAAACCCAGAACTTAGGTTCAGGGTTTAAGAATTCGAGCTTAAAATAATTGTTGTATTTGATGTTATTTGATTTTCCTACATGTTCCATGCCTACCGTGCTAAATGATTTACCGCTTTGATATTATTTGAACTGTACATATAAACTGTGCCGAAACACTTCTCTTCTCACCTCCGAGGATGTGCTT